>CAUYRH010098667.1:0-146402 GCA_963574655.1 Perodicticus potto
CACAAAGTAATGAGAAAGTCTCTTGAATGTTATCGCAATCAGGTTGATGAAAATATCTCTGATTGTATCTGAAGCCCGTACACTGTACCCCATGATTGAATTATTGTACACAGCTATGATTCAATAAAAAAAAAAAAGAATGTGTGTATTACACATAATGCATACATGTATTACATAAGCCAAATCACTCATTTATTCAAGAAATGTTTATGGAGCACCTATAATGTCTAAGACACTGTTCTAAATACTTGGTTCTATATACTCTGGTTTCTCTTCAGATGGCGTAAATCTTTCACCTTTTACTAAATATTTGTTTCTGCTCTTTGTGCTGAACATAATAATATGTGAATATGTATATTTGTAAGTGATCGTATAATGGAAAAGAATTTGGAAGGATACACATAAAGCTTTCAAGGCTGGCTAACTTAGAAATGAAAGTGATTAGAAAAGAGAATTAACACAGACAAAAAAGACTAAAAGATGTTTGTAATAAAACAGAATGTATTATCTGAGCCTAGTTACACAAAACTCTGTGTGTGTGATCATGTGTGAGAAGTATATGAATAAATGGTCATCGAAGGTTGACTACATTCCCCTTCAGTATGGAGACACTTCTGGCAATTAAACAATCATGAAATTACAAATCAGTCACAATTTACATCATTTTATTTTAGTGTTCTTGGAAGTCTGAACATAAATACGTACTCAATTCGGCAAAATTGCCTCCAGAAATTACACAAATAACAGCAGAGAGGGAAAAAAGCTAACATCTCTAAAAGGTTTCATGGCACAAATCTGAGTTGAGAAAGTCCTCTCTGGTGGCAGCAGCAGCAGCAGCAGCAGCCAGGCCCGTTTTGATTGTGACTTTTCTCCTCTTTTGCTTCTTAAGCAATCTAGTGCCACACAGAGCTGCCATCATCCCTCCTGTGGGCTAAGTGTTCACCAATTCTAACCTTGCCTATTCGTTTTCCCATGGAAAGCAGAAAGTGGCCTTACAATGCCCCTTTGGAATTAGAAACCTTAATTCTCACCATATCCAGAGAGTAGATGGCAGAGAAGGAGTCAGGATGTGGTTTCACAATGGCTCTGGGGATGCATGATCTTTTATTAAAAAGAACAGAAAAACTGGGAAAATCATTGCTGTTTGTTTTCATTTAACATTTCTACACATGTATTACCAATAAAAACTTACTTTTAACAGTAATCCTTTTTTTTTTCTTGCTGACTTTGGTTTGATAAACTAAGCAATCTAGATAGCATTTCTCAAATACATAGTAGGGTTGACACATTTTTATTTTTTAAAATTCATAAGCTGCTTTCCATTTCCGTCAACTTCACAGAAAGTTTTAAAATCCTAAGTTAACATATATCTGTCAGCACCCACAACAATAATAATACCCACGGCTGTAAAAATAAAGCTGCTAACTGCAAGAGATTGCATAATAAAATAGTATCTAGGGACCAGTCAAGAATAAAAACCAATAAAGTAGCCTAGCTATCAACTAATTATGTTGTTAACTTAACTTCAGAAAAATATTATGTCAATAAATGTGAAGTATTCTGCATGAAGACCTAGGAAACCTGGGAATGAGGAAAGAAACGGAATTTGAGAACCATGTTCAGCAAGCCTTGGGATGTTCTCTGCTGTGTGGCGGGATATGGCATGTTCATGACCATGGTTGGTGCCCAGATGAAATACGTTTGCAGGATACCCACCTCCTCCTGAGGCCACACTGAGCAAATTCTGGATAATGAGATACATACGCTGTGCTGTTAGGGCTGCTAACCAGCTCTTTAACCTCAGGTAGGCACACAGCCAACTTCTGTTTCTTTAATTGTAAATAAAGTAGTTGGAAATTACTGCTCCTCAGACCGTACCCAAACTCAAAATCACATGGCTCCACTCCTGGGTGATTGTTCAGTAGGTCTAAGGGAGGGCGTGGAGAATTTGCAGCCCCCCAACAACAAAAACTTACCTAAATTCTAACTCAAAGTGTCAATAGTGCCAAGATTGAGAAAACCTTGTTTGTAGGGTTTTGAATTTCAGTGATTCTATCTCAAAGGACCAGTCAGTTCCTTCCACATAACCAAACAGGCCATGGAAACAAAGTTACTTTCCATTCTTTTCATCTACCTAGGACAGAACTTGCTTAGTATCAAAAGCTGAAGTTCTAGTTGGCTGTTCAATATTATGCTGAGCTTCTCAATCCTTCTCTATATCCTTCAACTCTATATCCTTCTGAAATTCTGTTGTCTCATTACCTGAGCAAACATCAAGATTGGTACATACAATGGCTGGCTGGAGGCTGAAGATTCTCATTTTTGCTTGAATGTTAGTCTTTCCAGGTCCCAGGTCAATAAAACATTCATATTTTCATTAGAAATCTAATCTAGTCTATTTACAGGCAATCTTCCCTCTTTCTCTTTGAGATTGTTCTCATTGATAAGCTACAGTTTTGATTTAATTTTAAGTTAAAATATTCTTTCCGCTAACAGAAAGCTGGAACACATTTCGCGCTGTTAGGTTCCACCATAGCAACAGAAGGCTTTTTAATGCTTGCATGAATATTCAAGATGTAGTCAGTGGCATGTGAAATGTATCAATACTGCTGAGAATTATCATTTTATGCAAATAGAACAAGCAAACTACAGTCTTTTATTGGTATACATGACACTGGAGAAATGTTTGCATTTTTCTGGAAAGCAGATCTGTAGTCATTTGTTAAATCTGTATGTTTCTCCCATCCTCACAAATGGCAGGGAATGAAATGAACTTTTAGATGAAATACTTTAAGCATTTAATGAATTTCCATTTAAATGAGTCATTTCATGATATTAATAAGATAGTGTCATAGCTTCTTCATTGTTTCAAATTCTCTAATTAAAAAGCCTAGCTAGGCTCGGCGCCTATGCTCACTGGTTAGGGTGCTGGCCATATACACCCAGGCTGGCGGGTTCTAACCTGGTCCAGGCCTGCTAAACAACAATGACAACTACAACAAGAGCAAAAAATATAGCCAGAAGTTGTGGCGGGCACTTAGTTGGGAGGCTAAGCTCAAGAGTTTGAGGTTGCTGTGAGCTGTGATCTCACAGCACTCTACCGAGGGCCACAAAGTAAGACCCTTTCCCCGGAAAAGCACATAAAATGGGGTACAGTTAACACTCTTCCATAAAACCCCTGAGGACTGAGTGAGTGGCCTTTCCTGAAAGCAACATGGGAGGTTATCCCAGAAGCCTGGGCCTGACGCTGTGAGCACTGGAGCACCTTGCTTCTAGAGCACCCAAGGAAAGGCAGGGGGGATGGGACTCCTTACCCTTGATGACAGAGGCATGGCTTCCATAATTAGAATTTCAGTATGATTAGGTACTTACGTAGAGCTATACTCCTCAAGACTCCTTTGACTACAAGCCATAAAAGCTCAAAGTAACTTAAGTGTTTTTAAATAAAGCAAAAACCGGGTGGCGCCTATGGCTCAGTAAGCGGGGTGTCTGCCCCATAAACCAAGGGTGGTGGGTTCATACCCGGCCCTAGCCAAACTGCAACAAACAAATAGCTGGGCAATTGTGGCAGGCACCTGTAGTCCCAGCTACTTGGGAGGCTGAGGCAAGAGAATCGTATAGCCCAGGAGTTGGAGGATGCTGTGAGCTGTGAAGCCACTGCACTCTACAGAGGGGGATAAAGTGAGACTCTGTCTCTAAAAAAAACCACTTATTTATTCTATAACCTGAGTACTGGGTCTAGGAGCGTAAGAATAACAATGTCACGTCCTCTGTTACTCACATGCTCTCTCTCTTATTCTCTCTGCCTCTCTCTCTCTCTCTCTCACTTTCTCCCCCCTCCACAAGCAGCTCTAAGATGTACATTCTCAACAGAAGAATTTCTTTTTGCTGAGAGTATATCATAGGTGCTCAACAATGCCAAGTTCGGTTCTGACCAGCTCCGTGTGTATTTTTGTTTTAATTACTACTACACACATATGACCTTTAGAAAAACTAGGCTGTACATATTTTGTATATGACATGTATTATGTGTTAATTAACATGCATATAATTATATTAATTATTAAATAACTATTTCATATTAGTTATGACAGCTAATGGGCAAAATTATCTACATACCTATGTGTCGTAGCCCCTGTGACCCTGGTCTCGATCGCTGCAGGAAGGAACCAGGCGTGACACGGATTAGAAGTACAAGCTTGCAGGAGGCGGGCTAACCTTGATTGCAGGGTAACCGGGAGCAATCTCCGCAGTAGCCTTTTATTCAGACAGTATGGGACAGGTGAGGGGAGTGTTAGATAATGACTATGTGCCCAAGGATCGCCTTTGGCTCCGGTTCTTTCTCTGCAATGAACACCTGTGGACAATCATCTTGCTCAGAGGTCGTCTGACTCTTGGCATCCTCTACACCTATGCAGTATGTACTCATAAAACTAGCTTTTATGTGTGGACTATTTTGAGATTTATTCATGTTGAATTCATAGAATTCTGGTTTATACATCCATGGTACATAACTTTTGAAATCAGTTTATAAAAGACATTCATGGTTTGCTCTCTCCCTCCCTCTCTTCTGCTTGCTCATTCCCGGGAAGGCCACCTGCCACAGGGTGAGCAGCTCCGTGGCGTGGTCCCTGTGGTGAGGAGCCGAAGTCACCTGCCCAAACCACGCGAGAGAGCGTAAAAGCGGACAACACAGGTTGTCAAACTTCCTGGCGGTGCAGTCCTACCTCCTTGATTGTCACAGCCTCTTGTGAGACCCTGAGACACAGCTCAGCTAAGCTGCCCAGAAATCCCTGCCCTTCAGAAACTGTATCAACGTCTATTTTAAGCTGCTATTTTGTGAGTAATTTGTGCGCAGACATAACTAGCAAAATATTTAAGCAAGTCTAAGTAGTCCCAAAATGTTCAGCAGATTTTGATCTTGACGTGGACATGACATTTTCTCAGAAGGAATAGTTTTCCCAGGTTCTTGCCACTAGAGGGCAAATGGATACAAAGAATGGCCTCTCCTAGTACCATGGAACTGCCGAAGTCCCGGGCAAAAAGCCTTCTTAGAGGTCATCAGGTCCAGCTCTGCTCAGCTACACATGAGGATGAGGATACAAATGCTCAGAGATGTTAATATAGTTGTTCAAGCCCACGCAGGCTAAATGTACAAATTCAGCTGCAGCTGATAACATACAACCCAGCTGATTATTAATCAGTGTTGTTTTTGAAAGTTGCTAGGTCTATAAAATAGACACCAGGTTGCTTTTCCTTTTCTGTTTTAATTAGCATATTAACATTTCTAAGACTACGACATTTACAACAACCACCACCCACTTCCTAGATGCCTACTGTGGGTCACTTACCATCCTTGTTAGGTGTCTCTTCATTTAATCTACACAACAAAGCTTTGAAACTTCTGCCCAACAATGCATAACGGCCAGTATCTCATCCTAGGACACACACCTGGAAGGAAACAACACAAATTTGATTCTGATACCTCATTACAATAATTTTTTAGGTCATAACTTTGATTCTACCAGAAGTTTGTTGTTTCCGGAAATATTTTAGTATATTGAGACATTTAAATGGTTACTGTTTAGTATTAGAAGAAAAAAGAAAGAAAATGATGACTTTCCTTCCTTCTCTCTGTCTCCACTCACACACCCATGCATACCAGACACTGTCACATAGACAGACATTGCCCCCCCCTTTTTTTTGAGACAGAGTCTCACTATGTTGCCCTGGGTAGAGTGCCGTGGCGTCATAGCTCACAGCAACCTCCAACTCTCGGGCTTAAGCCTCTGGCCTCAGCCTCCCAAGTAGCTGGACTATAGGTACCTGCCACAACACCCAGGTATTTTTTGTTGTTGTTGTAGTTGTTGTTTAACAGGCCCGGGCCAGGTTCAAACTGCCTGCTTTGGTGTATGTGGCCAGGGCCCTACCCACCAAGCGACAGGCGCCGAGCCCTATTGCCTCTTCTTTCTTTCTTGCTGACCAGCTGTGTGATCTTGGTTAACCTTCCTAGAGTTTCTTTTAGTTGCACCTTTTTTATTTCTAAAATTAGAATACACCTACCTCCTCAAGCTCTCAACAGGGATGCTGTGATGATTAATGAAGAAATCTTCATAATCTCATTTCATTTTGCAGAAGACAGGTGTTTCATGAAGCAGAAGAATCATTTGAACGATAACGGTCATATTTTAAGGCAGATGGGCACATGTCTGGCAGCAGTGTTCGGCTGGGGCTGTTGCAATAAAGTAACGTCAGCATGTCAGCAGCATCAAGTCAGGAGCAAGGCGGGTGCAGCATCAGCCCACTTCACACACGGTGTGGTACATCACCTCTGGAGGGCACAGACTGGAACGGAGTCATAGCATCACCAAGACAAATAGGCAAGCAAGCCAAGAATGAACTCAGAACTGTGCTACACCGTCTCCAAAGACAGACACCATCAGCGCCCTCCTTCCTAGTACATGACTCCTCACACCAAGAGATCCAGTGTGTCCCCTGCAGGCTGGCCTCTGATTTGCTTAGACGGGTAGAATGCTGTGGCTATGACTCTGCTAACTCCAGGAGCACTGGAAGCTTCTTCTTCCTCTCTCTTATTAGAGAGCTGTGGTATAAGAAAGTCAGCTACCCTGAGACTACCTCACACTGAGGAAGCCCAAGCCAGTTATGTGGGAACAGACAGATCTGAGTCTGGGAAGCTCTCAGGTGTTCCAGTCATCCCACTGAGGTTTGGACTTCAGTGATTGAAGAAGCAACCTTATATTATTATTCTTTTTTTCTGAGACAGAGTCTCACTCTGTCACCCTGAGTAGAGTGCATGGTGTTATTGCTCACAGCAACCTCAAACTCTTGGGCTCAAGTGATCTTCCTGCCTTAGCTTCCCAAGTGGCTGGGACCACAAGTGCCCACCACCATGTCCAGCTAGTTTCTCAATTTTTAGTAGAGATGGGGTCTCACTCTTGGTCTCAGACTCCTGAGCTCAATCGATCCACCAGCCTTGGACTCCCAGAGTGCTAGGATTACAGGCATGAGCCAACACACTTGGCCTAAAGCTTAACCTTAAATTTTAGACTTTTGAGCTTCAATAAATTACGTGATGAACAAACAAACTTTCTAGTCCCAAGTGCCAAAACAGGAGATTAATAAATATCTGATGTTTTAAAGCCCTTATGTTCTGGGATGTTCATTACACAGCAATAGATATTTGAAACTCCCATCAACCTTTAAAATAGGGTCATAATTTTTGATCCCATCTCTTTGCTAAGTGAAATAGAGCATTACTTAAGAGAAATGAAATGGGAAAAATAAGTAATAGTTTGATACAATGGAGGGTATAATTTATTTTTAGAGGATACAAATTTTACCTCTCTAAAAGTTCTGGTAAAGTATGAATTAGGCTTTGTGTTAGATGATTTTGTCTTCTTATAGGCTAATGCCTGTCTGAGCACATTTAAGGCAGGCCAGGCTAAGCTATGATGTTTGGTGAGGTAGATGTATCAAAAGCATTTTCAGCTTACAATGTTTCAGCGTGTGACAGGTTTACTGGGACATAACCATGCTGTAAGTCGGATAGCATCTATAGTGCCACATGAAATAGATAAGGCCCCTGATCTCATGGTGCTTACCTCTGGAATGGGAAAGATGACCACCAAAGAAAAAAGATTATTTCAGTTCGTGAAAATGCAGTCGAGAGGAAGCTAACGCATTATCAAAATCTTTCTGAGGGTCCAGCAATAAACTAACAGGCAGAAAAAAAGTAAGAAAATGTTCCCCCTAAACTTGTAATATGGTTTAATTATCTGTAACCTAATTAGCAGTTTCTTGATGAGCGCAAACGCTTACACTCATAATTCATGATATGATAGGCCATTCCCATTTTGTAATTTATGTCTTAGCTTTGCTAACAATGCAATTGATCTGATAAGACAGGTTTTTTTTTCCTCCTACCTTATCAGCTTTGGGGGAGGTAAAATTGGGATGTCTGGCAGTATAGGTCAGGTGCTGTGCAGGCCCATGCCTGTCTGTTGACACAGCTCCTAAGATACAGTCATTGCTGTGCTCGAAGAAAGTAAGTTTGAATTAGGAGAAATAAAAAACCAGTGATTTCACAGTTCTAAATTTCTGCAAGGCTTTAGTTACTCATGTTATTCTGAAGAAAACACAGTTTTCATAGGACAATTTCAAGTGGGAAAATCTCCCCTCCTTCATACACAGCCTGGTTCTCTGGTAGCTCATGAATCTCACCAAGGCCTCTTCACCTCTTTTAAAATTGGCAGTGACTTCCTTGAAAGACAGAATTCTGGTTGCTTCTTCATCTTCTCAAACAATATCCCACCCATAGGATGTGCTCAATAAATATTTGTTGAATGAATAAATAGTGGATAATAAGACCAGTGTCCATTTGAAACCCAGCTCTGCAACCTCCAAGCAGTATGACCTTGGCACAGTTACTGAACTTTTCTACATACCCATTTTCTTGATTGTAAAGTAGGAATAATAACATTTTACCTGATTGGTTATAATAAAAAATAAACAAATACATCAGATGTTATTACATCAGAATGTTATTGTTCCTACTTTACAATCAAGAAAATGGGCATGTAGAAATGGGCATGTATGTTAGTACCCATAAAAAGCTTTTTACCTGTTCTCCCTTAATAACATTCAATCACTACATTGTTATTTTAAAACTAATATTGATTGTTTCCAAAATGGTGGCTCTTGATAAGTTACAAAAGACACTTCACTATGGCCAGTTAATGCTAGAAATATTGCTTCACACACACACACATATCCCTGAAAATGACACAAACTAACTAAAGGTGGTCATAGAGGTTATTCATCTGTAGATAAACTCTGGGGAAAAGTGGAGGTTACCACACTAGAATTCAATTCGAGAGCATTTTTATTTAAATGGCGACTTTTCAAATTCTGATTTCTTTTAAAACAAATTTCTTATTTGGCCAGCGTTAACTGGCAATGTCTAAGTATCTGTTGTAACTGGCCAGGAGTCACTATTTTGGAAAC
This sequence comes from Perodicticus potto, assembly GCA_963574655.1. Lineage (NCBI taxonomy): Eukaryota > Metazoa > Chordata > Mammalia > Primates > Lorisidae > Perodicticus > Perodicticus potto. The sequence continues at coordinate 9,025 of CAUYRH010098667.1, forward strand.
TTAATACTAGTTTTAAAATAATAATGTAGTGGTCAAAGTTTATTGGGTGAAAAGAGGTAAGACCGAGGCAAGAAATAAGCAAATCTGACATATTTTACAACTTACAGGTCTAATGCCAGAAGAGCTAATCTTGCGATGTCTGTTCATGGAAAACTAATGGAAGAGTCCCATGATATTAATGAGGTAAGTAGCATGTCCTTCCCTGTAACAAGCCCAGTAAAAACTTTGGGAAAAAACTGTGTTTTTAATGAAAGATTATAGGCCAAATAGAGAAAAAAACACATCAATGAATAGTTTTTCTCATTTTTATGTTTATCACATATTTGTGGACTAAGTTGAGAAATTGGATGCAGAATTTAACAAAATTCATTGAGATATTATTGCAATTATAATGTGCTAATTTTTAGAGCATAAGCTTTATTTGACAAGATGAAAAAAAACATAGTAGCTACGATTCACCAGTATTTGAAAATAAATGGTAATGAGACAATGTTAGGACGATCAGCTGACACCAAGAGGCTTTTGTTTTACATCATAATATAGCAGGAAAGAAAATGCTAATTTTGTAGAATAGTCTGTCTAAGTGGTACAAACTATAGTCTTTAAGAGGATTCAAACCTCTTTTTTAGCAACTAGGAGAGTCTTATCTGTTTTCAAGAGGCCCTAAAACAACTACCTGATCTTTCAAAATCTCTGTCAGTCCTAATTCCATCTCATCCTGCCGTGAACATAAAGGTTTGTAAACAGATTTAGAAATAGCAACAAGCAATTCCTCTTTCCAACACGCATTCTTCCCTAGGGGAACAAATGACAGATTCCCAAGCACTCACTTGCCTTTCCGCCTAGACAATCTGTGCAATAGGAGGGCGTTTTCTAGCCCCCCCAGCAATCTAAACAGCATCTCCGTTTGGAATGAAATTAGATAGAAATTATCTCTCTAACCTCACAACATTGAGACCATCCCCTAGAAATAAAAATGAGACAAACAGAAGATCCTAAAGATACAACAGAAAAAATAAAATGAAATTTTTTTTATTATGGGGCTTCAGCTGAATATAGAGTATAGGGTGACATAAAAACTGGTCACACAGCCCACACTGCCCCAAACAGCTCAGTGATTTGATGGGATTTACTGTGACAAATACTGCCTCTATTTCCTTTCACTCTCAGATACACAAACAAGAGGCACTTAAATGCTCTGTTGTCCTGAGAAAGTGGAAAATGAGGGGATCAGGTAGGAACAGGTAGGGAAATCTCTCCTCTAAGACAGCATTAGCTCTTTACTCAATTTCTGCTGAGGTCCTGAATGCTAATGGCCTTGGAGATGCTGGTAATTTGGAAAAAGAAATTACAGTCTCTATCAGGTGTTGGTTAGCATCTAGTCTTTTGTTTATTTATTCCATAAAGGTATTTCAAGTGCCTACTCTATCTCCCAAATTGTACTGGGCCTCACAAATACTGCACTTAACAAGACGTAGTTCCCACCTGCATCGAAACTTGCAGTATAAAGACAAATACTAAACTAAAGTAAGGGGAGATGCTAGGGAGATGCTTGCAGTTTAGTTTTAATACAAGAAGCGTATAGTGCTGTGGAAACACACTATGGGAAAGTCCCCACTTCTTCCAACGGGTAGAAAATAAAAGGCCACCACACTATCCTCACGGGGCATCCCTGTGCAAATGAGTTAATTTCTGGGGCTTCAGTTTTCTTGTACGAAAGTAAGAGGACTCATAACAACTGAGTTCTAAGGTTCTTCTTATAGATAAGGTACTAGAATTCTATTCGAACCTCCCGAGTCCCAATGGCATGTTTTCTGAAAGAATAATTTGAGGGCGTCTTAAGGATTAAGGGGTGTCTTTGATCATCCCTGGTGTGCCGGGAAGTGACGCTCATTCCAGGATCCCGAGGTGCTCACTCACCTCTGCTGGGAAGGAAGAAAGCTCACGTGGGGCCCCAAAAGGTCTTATTGTCTCTCAAAAGCCCCTTTGATGGGGGCTCACCAGGCTGGGGCGGGTACTTCTCATTTCTTGGGGAGAGCTGTCACATGCCCTGAAGGTGCAGCCTCAGAAGGTCACACCTGCTCCTTTTCTCCCTGAACCAATCAACTGCTTTAGCAAGAACCCCAAATTCTTCTTTGTAGACTTTTTGTTACCTAAGGAAGGGAATGAATCACCCAAACAGAGAACTGGAAACATCCCGATATTTCCCATAGTTTCCAAAGTAATATGCAAGTTACTTCTGCAGTAGGTGCTGTGTCCCGTTCAAGACCTCTTCCAGCCCCTTTCTTGTTTTTCTGTGTCACTGAAACAAAGAAATGAAATTACTTAACACCCATCCTCTCTTTCAGGTCGGGGTAGCTAGGTAGCTCACTTCTGGCCTTTAAGATGTACTTGGAAGTCCTTGGGGACTAAGGGGATTTCTTGTCACTCTGCTTTTCTCATTCTTCCTGCCTGGAACAGGCTTGTGATGGCTGCAAGTGTGGCAGCCGTCAGGAAACCATGAGGATAAAAGTTATCGCCAGAGCAGAAAGAGAATGAACTTAGTTCTTTGATGATATGTAAGAGAAACTGCCTCTGCCTTAGACAATCTACATTGAACTAGATGTTTTAAATGTTTATTGGGCAATCGTTTATCACAAATGAATATAATTCTGTTTGACTTCTAATAATATTGATCATATTATTAATCATATCTGATAATAATATTTATTATATCATAGAAAGGTCATATATAAAACTTCTGGGGTATCAGAGGACTTGGAAATAGCCTAAAATTGATCAGAACATGAGGCAGGTGGATTGCTTGAGCTCAGGAGTTTAAGACCAGCCTGAGCAAGAGCGAGACCCAGTCTCTAAAAAAAAATAGCCAAGTGTTGTGGTGGGCACCTGTAGTCCCACTTACTCTGGAGGGTGAGGCCAGAGAATCATTTGAGCCCAGTAGTTTGAGATTGCCACAGCATTCTAACACAGGTGACAAAGTGAGACTCTGTCTCAAAAAAAATGAAATCAAATAAATAAAATGAAATTGATGAGAACATTCTTACACTTGTCTTGGTGGTATAAACTCATCTTGATTTTTTCATAATATTTCATCTTTTAAGAATGAGTTTTTGATCAATCAGCAGTAGAACTTTCATACTAAATGGAAACAAAGCTGCCAGCACCCAACTCTCTTGACAGGAAGATAAAAATACTTTTCATTTTGAGAAACTCAGAGCTGTGACTACTCTGAATTGAATGGTGAGGTTCTGTGCCCCACTCAAAGGACCAGCATTTAAGACGACTAATTATACGTATTTTTAAAAGTGCAAGCCTGGGCCAGGCACAGTGGCTCATGCCTGTAATCCTAGCACTTTGGGTGGCCGAGACAGGTGGATTGCCTGAGCTCAGGAGTTAGACACCGGCCTGACAAAGAGTGAGATGCCGTCTCTTAAAAAAAAAATAGCTGGGCATGTTGTGTGCACCTGTAGTCCCTGCTACTTGGAGGCTGAAGTGAGAGGATTGCTCAAGCCCAAGAATTTGAGGTTGCTGTGAGCTAAGACGCCACAGCACTCTACCGAGGATGACAAAGTGAGACTCTGTCTCAAAAAAAAAGGAAAAAGAAAAAATGCAAGCCTGCCTTAAGCTACACATCATGGGGCATGTTAAATAAAAGTTCCCACACTGGAAAAGACATTTCTCAGTTATTTTAAGAGTTTGGGAATCTGAGAGGTTCTTTGTATCATAGTAAACAACTAGAGTCAGACAACTTGGCTCAAATCCATGCTTAAACCTTTACTGGCAGTGCAATTTTGGACAAGTATTGGAACTTCAGTAATATTCAGTTTCCTCATTTGTAAAAAGGAATAATAATAGCAATTATCTCCTGAGACTGTATCTGTTGAATAAAGTTAAATTTCCAGTATGTGCTGTCTATTACAGTTGTCATGGCTTTGCCTTGAAAGTTTATTTATATTTCATTTTGAGTTGATGTAAAGTTTCTTTCCTGTATTGAAGTTATTGATATAACTCTGTGAGCAAGAGGGCATCGGTAACATTTTTTTAATAAATTGTATGTAAGCCAACTAGACACTTTACAGTCCTTGAAGCTCGTTGAAGGCAAGGAGCACTTTTGCCCAATGTCAAGCACAGTGCCTGGCACACAGTAGGTGCTTTATAAACATCCGTTAAATAAACAAGTGAACGCTATGAAAGAAGGTAAAAGGAATTCCCTTGGGCAACTTTTTATTACCTTATATTTCTGAGGGGCCAAATATGAGAGCTATATTCAGAGCACAACATAGCCAGGGTTTCTGTATACTAACTTCTGAGCTCCTAGGACTTATTTTTGCCCACAATATTGTTAGCATTATGAAAAGACCTCAAATTGCAAGGCTTCTCTTTGTTATTTATTTATTAGTTTTAGTTTGATTTGTTCAAGTGGAGTAGCAGTGGTTATGGGAATTAAATTTAAGCCACATGAATTATGTATAAAAATCTAACATGTTCAAGCAGGGAAAAGCAGCATCAAAACAAGAAACGAACTTCATAAAGTCTCAAGAAGCCGATTTTGTGTTTCTGCTGACCCCCCAGATAGAGTCTTTTTTAACAATAGATTAAAACTTTTATCTTTTAAAAAATGATTTGGTTAACAGCATTTCAGGCTAGTTCACTGGCATGTATTATACATAAATGCAAAATGTAATGATAGATGCCCATGTCGACTGAGAAGAGACTTTGACTCAACAGGTGCCCTGGATTATCCTCAGGAACACCCGGCGGTTATAGGGACATTCTTGCAAAGAGAGACCATAAACCAGTACATTCAGATTTTTGTCACCAGAGAATAGGGACAATAAAGAAATTTCTGAAGACTCTGAACTATGATTTTCTGAATTCCAGATTAGATAAGAGGCTGATATCATTGACGTCTGACACATTCTTCACTACTGCATCTGTTATTAATTCCGTTAATTTTGTTTGGTTACAAAAAGCAAACTAAACAAAAAGAGCTGCTACTTAAAGGACTCAGAATTTTATTCCCCTTTCACATAAATGCAAGAGTTCAGAGATAAGCAGTCCTAGATTGATGTAAACACATTAAATATTCTTAAATAGCTTATCTCTAAATTTAGCGTGAAACTCACGCATTTTAACTGAAATGTGGCAGATTTGAGAGATTCTATGTGATGTTTTAATTACAGTGAACTCTGTGGTTCTTAGTTAATTAAAAAATTCATACAATAACAAAGCTTTGTCATAATTTAAAACATTTTTTAAATGTAATACACAATGTTGCAGCACTTTAGGGACGAATGTAATAGATGTTGATATATGAAAAAACAATTTCATAGAAAGATTTTCAGATACAGCGTGTGTGTGTGTCTGTGTGTATGGGTTAAGGATCACCAATTGGAATTGACAAAGACGTTTTACAAGTCATCCTGTAATGATTTTTATAGTATGTGTGCCACACATACATTTTTCCACAACCATGGTAAGTCTATAGCGTGCAAGTTCCCCACATATGGTCTAGGATGTAGTTCTTGCCCTAACAGAGCCCCAAATCCATAAATACAGCACGGCAGAGATACAGGCTATGTCCCAAGTGGTGGAGCTACTATACAAGTAAACATGAGGTGGGGAGTGGGGCGTCCGGGCCGGCTTGGACGTTTCTTTGCCAGGTGGTGTGAGACAAAGGCTGCAGGAAAGGGGATCAGCAGGGCGTGAGGTTGTGGCCACATGGCAAAGAACGATTTCAGCCCTGTCAGCAGCACCTTTGAGACACTTCTGTCACCCCCATTGAAAGAAACTCTGAAATCCGATTTAGGGCCAGTGAATAGGAAAAGCCATAGTGCTTAGCAGACGGGCTCATTAACACACATTCAAGGTTGCTGGGCTGAATGCCAAATGGGGGCAGAGGGGGTGTGACCCAGAGAAACAGAAATCATTGGAATGTCTGCATTCTTCAGCCCCTCCCCTACATTCTCATGCAAAGAAAACTGTAAACTGAAATCTCTCCAAACATACATTCCACTCAGCCATGAAGCAGAGAGTTGCTGATGTCAGGAAGTTGTCTGTGTTCCTAGATAACTCAGTAATTCCATTCATTAGGAGACCAGATCTACCCGCTACTAATTTTCAGCTTTACACAGGACTTGAGTATACCCCCCCCGCCCCGCCTTCAGGGACAGGGTCACATAGGGAAGGAGACATGATGACTTTCATCATTTCAGGAATCAAAGTTACCTGCTAAGTGTATCTTTAACTTGAATAACGTAAGTAATCTGTATCCAGAATAATTTTTCCACTGTTTCCCTTCAAAAATCCAGTGTAACATTAAATAGAAATAATCATACATTGTTTTTACATATCATCCAATCAATCAAATTTACATGCAGAGGATGTATTTTAAGGGATGTTATCTACATAGCATTTTCCAAAGTTCAACTGAAGGTACCATTACTGATCAAGCGTACCTGGAACCGATACACACATCCATTCTACCCACAATTTGTACACTTCTGGGGAATGAACGATTTTACTTCCAACTAGATCTCTTACAATGTGAATACATATTTTTGGCACCCCTGTGTATGAATTTATTTCTTTTTTAAAACTCAATGATTATTTGTATTTTGTTTCATCATAAAATATTCTAAACAGAAAAGTTCAAAACGTATATAATTGTCACCTAGCACCCACTACCTACAATAACATTTGGTCAAATTTGTCTTCAAAATTGCTAACTCCTCAGACCTGATGATTATAACTACCCTGAAGCTGGGAAATATCTTCCCTTATATATTTTTACACATTTACAATCTATTCATATACTAGGTACCAGCCAGTTTTATTTTGAGGGCTTTTAATTTATATAACTATTATACTGAACAGATTTTGCAACATACTTTTGTACTCAATATAATTCCTTTGAGATTTATATATATTGGTACATGTAGCCCTTATTTATTTCTTTTAACTTATAATGTGATATAAATATATTCTAATTTATTTTTTACCATTTATAGAAACTTTTAATTATTATTTTTGGTACTATAATTAAAGCAATGAGCTTTCCTGTACATGTATTCTTTTGCAATGTATAAGAAATTCTCTGGAATATATATTTAGAAATGAAATAATTGGGTCGTATTTGAGTATTCAAGTTCAATTTTCATAAGTATTGCCACATTGCTGTAAGTAAAATTCCCTTTTATCCCTATCGTCACCAACATTTGCTTTTCAGCTTTCAAATTTTACTAATCTGATAATCACAAAATGATGTTACTTTGTGTTACAAATGACTTTATCTATTGTGTAGCTATTCTTTTCTTTTTTTTTTTTTATGGTATCCTTTGATGAATAGACATTTTAAATTTTAATGTATTCTATTTTGTAAATAGCTTCCTTTATGTTTGAGATTTGGGTGTCATGTTAAAATTCTTTTCTCTTGGGTGGTGCCTGTGGCTCAGTGGAGTAGGGTGCTGGCCCCATATACTGGAGGTGACGGGTTCAAGCCCAGCCCCCAGCCAAAAAAAAAAACACACCAAATAAAACAAAATTCTTTCTCTTTACAAAATATGCTCATTATTCTCACTTTTATTCTATAGCCTTCAGGATTTTATGTTTACATGTTTGTCTTATTTCATCTTGCATTGAATTTGCTGTGTGGTATGAAGTGAGAATCAAATTGTATTATTTCCAAATGGAAAACCAATAGTCCCAGACTCTTGATTAAATTGTCCTTCCTCATGGCTTTGCAATGCTTCCTCAGTCATAAATCAGCTTGCCGTGCATGGGCTTTCTGTTCAGTTTCACTGGTTTACTTATCTCTGTTCTTTTTAAAAATAATAAGCCCTGAAACCTAGCACAGACATTTTCTGGATATTGTTCTTCTTTATAAAAATTGTCTGGGAAATTTTTGTTCCTTTCCTTTTTAACTAAATGTTTAAAATCAGTTCTGAAGTGACACACAAAAACACGCACATCCCTGGGTGCTGGGATTGAGGTTTGTGGTCTGTGATCACAACGATTGTAACATTAATTTGGCAGGAACTGGCATCTTATGATATTGAATTTTTCTATCCATAAGCATGATGTAGTCTCTCCACTTAATTTAGAGATACTTACGTCTTTCCATAATGGTTCATACACTTCTGTACACTTTTAGACGCATTCCTAGACATCTAGCAATTTTGTTCATATTTTAAATAGCTTTTACAATTCCATTTTCTGTTATTGAAGATGATTAGGAATGTAATTGACTTTCATGTATCAGTATTATAAGTGGCAAGCATTCAAGACCTTCATTAATTCTATTAATTTGAGTATGAATTTCCATGAGATTTTTACATAACATAGTCTCTGTATGATGGTATCGCCCCCCTCCCCTCTCCTCTCTTCCTACTTCCTTCCCTGTCCTTAACCATTCATTACTCTTACAAAGGAATAAAATGCAGAATAGAAGGATCACACCTTACTTTTAAAATATCCTTCAATTAATCAAATAAAACGCACAAGTGGGTACATCTATATTTGTTTGTTTTAAAGTTAATGCCCATTGAGACCTAATTGCATGTTTACAAATTTCTTTGCTCACTCCCGCCACTCTTTCTCTGTGGATCTAATTCCTTCCTTCCTGAAATGTGAGTAATCGTTTCAGCGTGGGTGTGTAAGGGCTAAACTCTTCTAGCCTGTTTAAAATAATGCCTTTATTTTATTCTCACACTTGAAGAAATTCCCTTGGGTGCAGAATTCTAGATTCTTATCTTTTCAGCATTTCATGGATATTATTCATGTATTTTCCTGCCGTTCTCGCTGCTGACAGCAATATGGTTATCAGGCTAATAATTGCTCTTCTGAAGGTGATCTGTGGTTTTTCCTCTTGTTCCCTTTAAAATTTTCCCTTTGCTTTTGAAATGTAGGTTTACCACAATGTATCAATATATAGATTTTATTTACTTTATTCTACTTAGCGCCTGTTTGGCTTTTAGTCTGTAAACTCATGTTTTCATAAATGCTGAAAGTCTTCATCTATTTTCTCCTTAAATATTATCTCTTCCTCACTCTTTTATCTCTTTTTGGAATTTCCAGGAAAGTTTTCTTTATCTGTTCTGTACCCCATTCCCTTTAACCACTCTTTGATAGTTGGTATTTCTGTGTCTGTCTATGCTTCATTTTAAACCATTTCCATAGAAATGATTTTGTAGGGACCAAGGAAAAACTTTCCCTTTGCCCTCAGAAGGTTTGCTGAAAATCAACCGACAAAAGACAGGCTAATGGGAGAAAATTCATAGAAATTTATTAATGTGCACGAGGACAAAGTCACGGAGTGACTGCAACAACAACAGGGTATACATGGAGACAGGTTATATACCCTTCTTCTTGAGGGTCAGGAAGATAGGGGAGGTGAAGATGATTTTAGAGAGATTTAATGAGCTTGAAGAACATACTACGTTCTGGGACAAAGTCTGTTGGGCCCACAGAGCAGAAATGCTTCGTGACAAATCTGTCCAGGTGTGTTGACAGACTAGTCTTTCTTACTACAATATGAGTTCAGGGAATGAAAACTCATGGAAGGAACCAGAGGTAATTATTTTCTTCTTTGGCAGGTCCAGATGTTGGGCAGAAAAGAGAAATGCAGAGAACAACTTTATCCTGTACTTTGGGAGGGACAGAGGATTGAGAGACAGAGGTCAGGAAGGACGTCAGAGAGGCTTTGAGGGTTCCCCAGTTCTCCTTGTCCGAGTACCATATTTTGATCTATTGTTTTCTAAGCCCCAACACTTTCAATTCACTGTTTTCCCTTTTAGCTGTATCATTTCTATAAATTAGTTATTTTTCATATTTGCCTATTCTCTTTTCAGTCAGCAGTACTTTATTCTTGGTTTCTAGTCCTCTTATCACTTAAATATATTAAACATATTTATTTTATAAATTGTTCTACTATTTTCATTTTTTTCTACAATTCAGCTCTTATAGAGTATTATTACTTCTAATGGTTGTGTCTACTAACTTTCCCTCAAGATAAATGTTCCTTATGTGGTTAGTGACTTTTTTTCTTTTTACTGTGAGCTCATTTTTTGATTAAAGATTATTTTTCCATTGTGGGAGTCCCGAGCATCCTGTTTTTTTTAAACTATGGGTACAAAGAACTTTTATATTTGTTTCTGCTGGATCTGGATGCCTCAAGGCGCTCATTGTTCAGTGATGTCCACAATCACTCCGGTGGTTATTTTCCAATTACGGCATCCTACACAAAGCTAGCGATATATATTTGGACTCCACCTCTGTGTAGGATACAGCCTTCAGGTTTTCCAATGGAACTTTTTTCCACTCAGCTTTAGGCCAAGATAAGCTTTCTTGTGACTCATTTAGTCGTCTTCACAGCATTCCACATGTGTTTAAAGGCATCTGGGTTACAGCATCTCGGTTGATAGCCAAATATCAAACTTGCTGTCCTAACAAGGGCCTTACGAATCATGCCTGCCACGGCGCATCCAGGGAGCTGTCAGCGGCAAGGCTGTCACACTGGCTGTATGTATTCTCTTCCTTTCTGATGGCTGAGGGCTTCCCTTACAGTTTTCTCTTAATCTGTTATTTGCGTGTGTGTGTGCACAAACACAGACTTATCTGTCCACTATGTTGTATTTTATCCAGCATGTTCATCTATTTGTGAAAAGAGGGATCCCATTCTATGTTGGCTTACTTTACTGATGGAGCTAGGAGGTGTATTACCTCTGGAATACAGTGAATACTGTACAGAACATTTCTTTTTGTCAAGCTGTTTATATTTCTCCTATATTGCTCAGAAAACTTGGATAAGCAAACCTAATCTCAACCATGTGCTTACTGTATCCAGAACTTTCCATTCATCTCTAGGTCCTGGTTTCTCACTTAAGAAAGGCTTGAATAATGTTTATACACAGGTAAATGTGTTTGAAAGGTTACTTATGTTGCAAAAATGGACATATGGATGATACATCATAACAGTATCTGAAGCACAGTTCTTAGGTCACTGGGAGGAAATTAATTAAACCTATAAGGGACACATTATATCCAACATTCCATTATTTTACAGGAAAATAAATTGTTTGGGCTGGATATCTTTTGCACATAAAAGACAAAAATCTTCTCTTGTTTTCAATAATAAAAATGTCTATCTCATTATAATAAAAGTAATGGGAGCTTTTTAAAATTTTAATTTCCACAATTGTCTTTTTAAGATAGTTAAGACTCCCTAGAATACTAATCTAATTTTATTGCTTAAAATTATTTTTGTACATATATCATGAAACTTATAAGTGTGCATGTGCCAGTCACTGTGGGAAAGAAGAAGGGTCCTTTATCAAAAGATGACCCAATCAGAGATATAAGCATGTCAACAAATTATTACAAAATATCTTGATAGTTGTTACACTTGAACATACTTGAGAGCACCCAGAGTTGAAATGACCTGGGCACTAAACTCTAGGGGTCATCAGTGATTGAGAGCAAATGGACATCCAAGAGGGAGATGAGGATCCTATAAGCCAAAAGGGCAGAATTTTATAAGAAAATGTATGGTGGTGCATGTGTGTGTTTGTGTGTGTTTGTCTTATTTCTAATGGTTGTCCCATTTCAATACTTCTAAGATAATTCCACTCATTATCTTCACTCTTTATAAGAATTCTTCCTAGATACCTGAGATTTTTATCTATAAATGCAAGTATTAAAACAAAAATTTAAAAAACTGAAATTCTTAGGTGCACGTGGTTCCCAAGAAGAATGAGCATTTCATCACACAACTCACTTTCCCATTAGCCAGCAAGGTGCCGCCATTGTTGTTAACAGTCTAAATAGAAGGGTTAAAAAGCTGTTCTTGGAGAGAGAGAGATACTTTTATGCCTGAAGTAACTAACTAAACATCCCTGCTATTACACAAATTGAAAACCAGGAGGCAAATTTTAATTAAAAATATTTATAGCAGGCAGAATAACAGCTGCCAGTTTCTCTCACCACTCGTGAATGCGTTTGCAGCTGGCCATAATTCTCTCTTATTTCAATCAGCTTTACCAATAATAACAGCTGTTCATTAGGCAAGGGACATTTTATTAGCACCCATGTGATATAGAGTAACTGCTAAAGAAATTTTTTAATTGAATAGTTTTTAAGAGAACCATGCTAGGATTTGATGGATCAGTGTCTAAAGGATTTTTTGTTTCCTCAAATAAAAAATTCCTTTGACCGTCAAAGTGTCTTCATCTTTTGTAAGGCCCAGAATTTTCTGTGAAATTTTCTCTGAATCTATTCATGTAAAACTATAAGAACATTTTAGACCACATTAAACAAAACAACAAAAATAAAAAATAAAAAAAGAAAGGGAAGAGGAGGAGATCAGGAGAGTGTACGAGGATGAATTGATGTGATATTTCTGTTGTTTCTGAAGAGACCATGTTCTTAAAGATATTAGCAATCTTGTTCATGAAGATTGAACCACTCAGTTGAGGCCTCATCACAGATTTTCTTTGTTTGTTTGGTTTTCTGTTTTTCACTAAATTGCCAGAGTTTCTGTGTTTAGTAAGACATTCTGTTCTAGTTCATGAAAAACAGCAAAGTCAGGCAAGAATTCAATGAAATGAAGCTGCTGAGACCAATGACACGGATTATCATAGGAAATTTAGTACATTTATGACATTATTAAGTGAGGAAACTGGCGCCTCATTGGGTGCAGGTTCATAGTAGACTCTGCTGCTCGTAGGTTATTGGATAAAAGTAGCATCTCTCTTCACATAACCACGGGGAGTAAAACTTGATTAGCATGGCTGAGTAATGAAAGGAAAAACATTTTTCTTGAAAAATCATATAAAATACCGTATCAGAGCAAATCCTGACAGAATTAATAACCCTGCTACCACAAGGAAAAGCACAATGGAAACGTCATTCTTCTATGCGGATCAAAGGCACCTGTGTATGGAACATGTTCGTGATTTTCAATGTGTTTGGCATTTCTTTGGTGTTTGCCTAAAGATCATCTCAACTTCTACTTACTAGAAACTATTATTTCTGGGATTCAACTAGAGCCCAGAGGTGACTGTAACTCCTAGTTTTATTCAGTGAGAAGACCCCACATCAGAAAATCCTGACACTGCAGATACCAGCATGAATGTGGACACAAGGGAACACTCTATACTGTTGGTGGGATTGCAAAGTAACACAACCTCTATGAAAAGAATTACGGAGAATTTTCAAAGAACTCAAAGTAGACCTTCCAGTGGATCCCAAATCATTTTACCACAAAGACATTTGCGCTAGAGTGTTTACTGTAGCTCAATTCACAATTGTCAGGATGTGGAAGCAACCCAAGTACCCACAAGCCATGAATGGACTAATAAACTGTGGTCTGTGTATACCACGGAGTACTATTCAGATGTAAAAATCAAATAGAGCCGTTACATCTTTGTGTTAACGTGGATGGAGTTGAAGCACATTCTTAGTAAAGGATTGTAAGAAAGGAAAAAAAAAATCAAATGTACTCGATGCTAACATGAAATCAATAGATAAACAACTACATGCCCACACGAAATAAAAACACAAATATATTCTAATGTGGGGGAGGGGTAGGAGGGGAAAGGGGAGGGGGAGGGGGAGGGTGTTGGTGGGAACTGACCAAATGTGCACAATGAGAGGATATTCAGCAGGCTTCCTGGGCCAAGGGCTCAACTACAGCATGAACTTTACCTTAGAAATGAAACAATGGAACCTAAACATATGTACCCTCATATTCATCTGAAATGAACACACACACACACAAGGAAGGATATTTTAATGATATTTCCCGTCATATTTAAGGATGATTCCTTCCCTTCTTAAAACAAAACAAAACAGACTAAGATTGTGCACCAGGATGAGAGAGAGCAGGAGATGGGAAACAGGGCTTGGTAACGAGTCTCAAACAAACATCTCTTATGTCTGCTCTTTACCTGCACAAAGACCATCTCAAGCTTCCAACTACTTAACTGCAAAAAAGTGATTCAATTTTGTAGCCAAGGGTCTTTTGATTTACCAGACTTTTTTGAGGGGAGAGGAAACAAAGTGGCTTTATTTTTATATTTATGAATGAAGTAAAGGGGGCTTTATACAACTTCAAAGGATTTTTCCTGGTCTGATTTTCTTCTAAAACTTTTGAGTGCCTCTGAATTGCTGTCCTAAATTTATGTGGCAGGCATGTAAATAGACAGGAAGCCAGATCTACATCTTCAATGGGCCAGAAATGTCATTTTAAAATAGAAGAGATTTGGCAGGAAATAGGAATGAAGCCAGAGCAACTCATAAAGGAAGGAGCATCTAATGTGTATTTTTTTTTAAAGGTGAAAGTGGGAAGATAAAATTAAGGGGGGACAAGACAGAGGGAGAACTTGTAGCAATGGGATGCTTCTGTTATTTCACTCTTATACTTAGAATAACTGACTTATTCGAAGCAATTTGATTTAATCTATTTTAGTGCAAAGCAAAAAATACCAATATGGGCCTTTGAAATGGCAAGTTAACAAGCGGAAATGGTAACAACAGAACCTTTCCCTCCTTTTTCCATTTCACTAGCCATGCCCCATTGAGACTACTTACTGGTTGCTGTGTAATCCTCATGTTTATAAAAGGATATGCTCATGATTTTCTAATCAGATCAGAACAGAATAATTAGTGTCTGCAAAGTACAAATGGTTATCCTTGCTCTAATTCAACAAACACCAGAGGGTTATCAATTAAACATGTCTTCTCAATCTGCTATGAAAAATTTACATGTTGGAAGCCAGTTGAATTTTGATTATACCAAATTCCTTGTTTCCTATATTTCTTTCTTCTCTTTCTTTCTTTTCTTTCTTTCTTTTCTTCCTCCCCTCCCCTCCCCTCCCCTCTCCTCCCCTCTCCTCACCTCCCCTCTCTTCTCCTCTCCTGTCCTCTCTCTTAGACAGAGTCTCACTCTGTTGCCTGGGCAAGAGTGACAAGGCATTCTGGATTCAAATGATTCTCCTACTTCAGCCTCTCCTTATAGCTGAGACTACAGGTGCCCACCACAACACCTGGCTATTTTTTCTGAATTTAGTAGAGCCAGGGTCTCATTCTTACTCAGGTTGGTCTCAAACTCCTGAGCCCAAGGGATCCTCCCACCTTAGCCTCCCAGAGTCCTGGGATTACAGGTGTGGGACACTGCACCCGACTCCCCTACATTTTCTTTCACAAACTGTTTTTTCGTTTGTTTTTAATCTTGAAACAGAGTCCTACTATGTCTTGCCTTAGCTTCCCCAGTAGCTGAGACTACAGGCACCCGCCACAATGCCCGGCTCTCACAAACTATTTTTCATGTTTTGATAAACTCTTACAAACATGATATGTATCTTGATTCATGAGGCTGAATGAATCAAGATATAGTTTGGTGAGCAAACCATAGTGCATGGAATGAAGAGGGATGTGGTTGAAGTACAAGCCTATACACCTGCTATCACGTTCAAGTTGTGTGGTACTAATTTCCAATCCAAATTTTCTGCCACGCACTTACTCCCCAGCTCTTATTTATTTTGGGTAGGAAAGAGGTTGGTGGATTACTTACAGTTATCTTACAGTTTTAAAAGAGAAAAACATAAATATGAACTCACCTGATGATTTTATTTTCTGTTTGGGGTTACATAAAATAACCAAAGCACCTTTGTTTATTTTTGTTTATAATTTGCTGGAGTGTGACACTTCGTGAAGCAGCCTGTGGGGTGGAGCTTGTCTGTCTCACCGTAGAACACGGCTTCTCTCCTTCCAGCTTTCCCATTTCTTTTGCTGCAAACCATAAATTACTCTGTTGATTTTTTCCATTTTGCATCATAAAATAGCCCTTGCCATGTAGCCTTTCCTCAGTGTCAGAAGAGGAGGGTCTTCCCTTCTTTGTTGAATTTCTATTCCTCACACTCACTGCTCACAAGCTGAGTGATGAGTTTTCTCCCATAAGAAACGTGTGTCTGCACTTTTCCCCACTCTCCTTATCTAATGAGTAAAGGATTCAGCTGTTCACAACTGCAGCTTCCATCGGCCAGAAGAATAATTCCCCCCCTCCCCCGCTTGTAGGACCTCCTTGTAAATCTGTATCATCCACAATACTATTCAGATCTTCTTATAAACTTTGTGTATTATAAAATAACTGTCAGTTTTTTCAAATTGAACAGCCTGTTTCTTCCTGTAACCAGTGACCAGCTGGGTTTAGGGGCCAAAGAATGTACCCAGCATTGTCACTCACCTCTTGTCACGGAATGAGGGCACATCATTTTCATATCACATTGAGAGGCACATAATTCATATTTCTAAAGTTCCCACTTTTTTCATATCACTTGGAAAATCCTTCCTAGAAGCCGTAACAGTTCCTGTTGTATGTATTTCATTTTATGCAATTCCCAAACTCCAGATGTCTTCCGACATCAGAGCACACCTGTAAAACCATTATGTTGGGTGAGGTCTGTTATAAGATTGAATTAAAGATCAATTTTCTTTCTGTCTCTTTACTTTTATTTTGTTTTAAACCAAATTGGATCTGCACGACTTTGCGTCCACTGTCCTTCTATTGCACGAACCCTTTCACGGCACTGGTTCAGCAAATGTGCACCATATTTTTAAAAATGTACCCCTAGTACTTCTGCAAGGTTTATCTTAACAGCGTAATAGAACGCAGAGGAAAAAAATAAGTGATTAGTTAGAAAATTGCAAACAAGTCCTTTGTGTTTCTTTTACGTCTAACCCTTCCTTCTGGCCTTTCTGGGTTGGTGTGAAGGGCTGGGATTTAAGGAGAAAGAATTCCGAGGAGCCTCAAATTGAAATGAAAAGAACCCGTGGAGCCCCAGAAATAAGCCCGCTAGAAAGGAGGAGCAAAGATGGCCTCTAATATAAGCTGATAAACATTAATTAGCTGTCTTCCTTCCACCTCAGTACTCTCATTTACTATGAAAAATGGGGTAGAAAAAATCTGAAATTTCAAATTTCCTTTATTAGACGTGTGTCTCTTTATTCCTTCAAACCAATATTGAGACGTGTCTCAGTTTCAAAAATTTCCTGCATATATTAGATATGTCCAGTTGTTTATAAAGAGAATCAATCGACTAGATACAAAGTTACAGATTGGCTTATCAGTCTTGGTCTTGGATTTTTTTCTATTCTTTTGAGATAGAGTCTTACTATGTCGCTCTAACTAGAGTGCTATGGGGTCTCAGCTCACAGCAACCTCAAACTCTTGGGCTTAAGCGATTCTCTTGCCTCAGCCTCCCAAGTGGCTGGGACTACAGGTGCCCGCCACAGTGCCCGGCTATTTTTGTTGTTGTTGTTGTTATCATTGTTATTTGGCAGGCCCCAGGCTGGGTTCAAACCCGCCAGCCCCGGTGTATGTGGCCCACAGCCTAGCCGCTGAGCCAAGGTGCTGAGCCGTAACTTATTCTCTATGAACTTTGTATGAACAGACAGTACCTTTTTCTCACTAGTGGGAAGCGAATCTTGCTTCGTGAACTTCCCCCAGGACTTAGTAATCTTGTGTTATTTTTATTTAGTGAACAGAGATTCATTTATCAACTTTGTTTTAAATATAACTTAATTAATTATATTTATTTTTAAATATTGGCATTATTTAAGAATCATATCTCAAAATTTAAAAAAAAAGAATACTTGTCTCTTCCAAGACAGTATCATCTGACTTCAGCACACCACTGGGAACCTAGGGAAAAAAAAACAAACCAACAGGCGTAACAAGCCACAGTGATATTTTGTTTGGGCAAACACAAAAACTTCTAGCCAATGTAACTCATGTGTGTAGTGAATCAACTTGATACTGTTAATATTTATTAAGAATGTATTACTCTAGGAAGTTCTTTGTCTAGTTCCTTATTTCTTCTTCCCAATACTCTTATGAAGTTTGATTACTGGTATCCCTTTTTAATAAAAGAAGAAACAGGCACAGAAAAGTAAAACCACCTTTCCAGTGAGAGAGAGGGGATTGACTCTGGTCTAGTTTAATTCACAGAGCCCATGCTTTTAACTAAAGTCTATGTCTACAACCCTTAACGTCATTCACGACTCTAACTTAAGAGAGCAGTGGATTGGTTCCTCCATGAAGAAGGTCTAAAATAGGAAACATCGTGCTGAGTAAGTCCATTATGGAGCCCATAAGCCACTTCACTTTGACCTTCCATCTAAACTCTGAGAAAGTGTGTGCGCACTCCTCATGTTACGACATTGTTTACTTCCCATGTAGTCTGAGCTCTCCAATTTCTGAAGAAATAAATAATTTGGAAAGATTAAAGGCGCCCCGCCCTCCTGTTTCTTAGATTTCCAATAATCATTCCGGGCTGGGGGCTCAGCTCTCCCTCTGCTCGTCACAGTGATTAATGAGGTTTAATTTCATGCTGTCTCCTGTGCTGTCTTTTGCCTTTCCCCCAATGACTCATAACTCTTCTACAAAGTCCAAACAAATGGCAACGGTATCTAGTTTTTATTTTTGGAAATTTCCCCCAGCCAAAATGCACAGCACCTCTTCACAGACAGCAGTTTAGAAATTCCTGTCCTTCACAGCCACACTTGATATGGCCACATGGCCCGTTACTAATATCATGAGTGGCATCATGCCAGCTCAAAAGTCATCCAGCTATGGGAATCAAGAATCAGCAGTAGGCAGTGATAAATACAGATGGGCAGCCTGCAAAAGAGGCTCTGGGAAGGGCCGTATCTTCCTCAGGAAGTACCTTGGTGCCAGCACGAAAGCTGTAACACCACGGGCCTTTTCCTACACTTGAATCTGTGGACGCTTAGGAGTGTGTGATAAAAGGAGGAAGAGCCTGAGAGGGGAAAACAAGACAAGAGGTCGTAGGTGTGGCTGGCAAACCAGAGCAGGACGGTCCCAACAGGGGCCCCGATGTCCACGGGAAGGTGGCCTGGCGGACCATCCTGTGCGACGTGCCCGCCAACAGGTTTTCACTTCAAGGAGCTTAGCGCCACTGAAGAGAGAGGGCAGGAAGGGTCAAACCGTGTCTTCACACTAACAAGAAAGTCACTTTGTTTCTTAAAAAGTCATCCTGTTGAGTTATTTGGAACCTATAGACAAATTGAAGAAAAAGCTCTGTTTCTACTCATAGCATTTAACTCCCCCCACCCCCCCAAAGGGGATTCATTACTCAATGCTGCACATAGCCAGCAGGTGAAACCTTCGGGTGGGAAACAGCCCCTTCCCAAGACACAGGCACAAATGAATAAGTTGAAACCCTTTAAAACCCAGATCACAGACATCCCCAGGGGGTGAGAAAATGCGGCTGTTCGGACAGCTCCAGACACTCAGACAAGCTTGACATAACTTAAATGAATTCATCAATGTGCTGAAGATGTCTAATAGTCTAAATATGTGTGTGAGCAGGAGAGGACTTCAGGCGCGGGATCTGTGGGACTCAAACTCGGCCCTGTGGCTAATTTAAGGCTCAAGAAGGTTAACAACTGGTCCAGTATCAGTTTACAGATAATCCTCAATTTCCTCATCTATAAGCTAAAGATAAAATTAAAATATACCTCACAGTGTTGCTATTAGGCTCAAATGAGATGACGTGTCCAAAACAGTTATTAAATGGCAAAGGCCACACAGAAGTATCATTGGACCTTTTTGGAGCTGCTCATTCCTTTGTAAAAATAAGTTATATCACTAATCTCCATCAGTGGTAATGTTTAAAACTCGTATATAAAATATACAGTACCTCATAAGACATGACTCTAGCATTGGTACTACAATTTTTTTAAATTAGTCATGTTTTGAAAGTAGTCACCTTGGGATAGCAGGTCTTCAGGATGTTTTAAAAAGTGGAACCTATTTAAAAATTGAAGAAAAAATCAGTCGCAGAAATCACTGCTCTGTTTGTGACCCCAAACACTTTTCACCTTATTTATCTGACATACTTTGTGTGTGTTTTGGCCAAGACGCAAAATCAAGTTTATGCTCAAAGGAAGGTATTTATGTTACCCTTCATGTTTACAATTTCTAGAACCTTACTGTTGGACCTCCTGTGGTTCTTTAGGCTCAGCAGAGACAGAGCTGTAATGCAAACTCTGATTTTTTTTTTTTTTTGCAATTTTTGGCTGGGGCTGGGTTTAAACCCGCCACCCCTGGCATATGGGACCAGCGCCCTACTCCTTTGAGCCACAGGTGCCGCTTGCAAACTCTGATTTTTCTATCTCCAAAAAGATTTCTTATCCCAGGGAGAAATCTTCCATTATTCTGTGGATGGTTTCCCTGTTCCATGAAGTTTTAAAATCACTAATTCAGTTCCAAAGCATAATTGCAAAAAATGCTTTGAACGCACCGCTAGTACATGATAATATCTCTCAGAGGAGTGATGTTGAAATTTCTGACATGTTTATAAGTTCCGGTTTAAAAGTCAGTCTGTTATCTGTTGGTGGTATTGAAAACTAGTACAACTTCTGTGGAATATTGCATGGAGAGACCTCAATGAACTTTAGGTAGACCTGCCATTTGACATAGCAATGCCACTGCTGGGTATATCCCCAAAGGAAAATGGTCACTTTATAAAAATGACATCTGCACTTGAATGTTTATAGCAGCACCATTCACAGTTGCGAAGACGTGGAAACAACTGTGGGCCCAACAATACATGAGTAGATTAATAAAATGTGATATATGCACGCATGGAGTACTACTTAGCCATAAAGAAGTATCTAGTATTTTTTGTGACAATCTGTATGGAATTGGAAAAGAATTTCATTCTTCTAAATGAAACATCACTGTAGTAGAGAAACAGACACCTGTGCTCAGTACCAGGTTGGAACTGATCAATCAACACGGAAGTGCAGAGACGGAAGTGAAAATCAGTCTGGGAGAGGGGAAAAGGGGATGTGTAGATTTATACCTGTTGGATACAGTGCACACTTATAACCTTGACTCAATTTGTACAAAAAACAGTGTAAACTAAACATATACACCCCCTAAAATCCTGAAATAAAATAAATAAATAAATATTTTAAAAGCCAATCTGTTAGAGTTTTTTGTCTTAAAACAACTTTGTCTATTATCTGTTTCTAAATCTCTCATTTTCAGAAGAAACCAAACCTCCTAAGGTTAAGGCACTATTTACTGACCTTTAGGAGGGTTGCCAAGGTCACTCGGGAAGTCAGCATCAAATCATGAGGAAACAGGCAATGAACCCAGACATCTTTCTACAAAACAAAACCAATAGGGCAGTCAAAAAAAAAAAAAAGATTCCCATATGTATACAGCATTATCAGTACAAGGTTATTTTCAACTTTTGGACATATTTTTCAATCTTGAACATAATTCATACCTGTAATCCTAGCACTCAGGGAGGTAGAGGCAGGATGATCCCTTTACCTCAGGAGTTCTAGACCAGCCTGAGCAAGAATGAGACCCAATCTCTACTAAAAATAGAAAAAGTAGTCAGGCGTAGAGGCGGGCAATTGTAGTCCCAGCTATTTGGGAGGCTGAGGCAGGAGGATCACTTGAGCCCAGGAGTTTGAGGTTGCAGTCAGCTATGATGATGCCATGGCACTCTACCTGGCCACTAAACAATAAAAATGAAAGTAAGATAAAATCTCCAGTTTGTGCACTATGAACTCCTGCCAGGCAAGGTGCCTACTGTTTTCTCTTCCCTAGATCCCAGCACAGTACATAATAAAGCATGTTCAATAAATGTTTGATAATAAATCTACATTTGCAGAAAACTTACCACTATGAGACCATGTAAACAAAAAGGAATTTATGACATGTAAACACATATCCAACCCAATCAAATGTTTATCTTCTCATTATCTTCACCTTATCTCTTAGAAAAGTGTCACGCATTTCAACTCTATGATATTTCCAACAACATGCAGTCACGGCCACCCCAGGAGGACCTGAGCTGAGGACACTGCATGTGGATTATTCTTAATAGAATTATTTTTAGACCTTCTATTTAGCTGGATGCATTCCTTTGTGGGAATTTAAAGTGCTTCATTCACATGTCTGTGTAGTTGGCACACTCCTGTGAGCTGTGCAGAGCCAGGATTGTCACCACACTTCATGAATGACGAGGCCGGAGACACTTGACTCATTCAAGCCTCTCAGCTTTTAGGGGAAAGACGATTGGAAATGGTTTTCTTATTCTGGACATTTCTAGTATGTGGAATTGCCACTCTTTTTAGCATTTGGAATAATCAAAGCTTAACTGCTACAGAGAGATACAAGCATTCACACATCCGAAGGGCAGTTCGAAGCTGACACAGTGAAGAAAATTCTGGGTCAGTTCCTTTCTGTACTTAACGGCGTGGAAACGCATATCCAACTCAATCAAATGCTCCCTGACCGTGCTGGGCTTGGAGCTCAGTTACTGTGAATTCCTTCCTTAGAACTGCCTACGTAATTTGGGGGGCACAATGAAAAGTAAAACGGCAGCTTCCTTGTTCAAAAATTATTAAGAATTTTAGGAAGGATTCTGCAGAGCACTAAATCAAGCAGGGGGCCTTTCTGAGGCTGCTCACTGATGAAAATAGATTTGTCTTTGAGGTTGTCCTGTTAGCACCCTGATCCTCATCAAGTTTTACCCAGCTGTTATAACCCCCACTATCCTCTGTCTTCTCTACTTGATTTAAGTAACTTAAGATTCAGGATGTCCGGTATGCTGAAATGTATCAGCAGGTAAAATCACTGAAATAAAAATCACTTGCGGTCATTACCTTGTTGAAACGCTTTCAATGATTCCCTCACATCTCCTGGGCAAAGCAGAACTTCTTAGGTTTCGTGTCGGTCATTTGTGGCTGCACAGCGAACCACGTTAAAACTCAGCAGCTTGAAACAACCACCGTGGTTCATTCTCACCACTGCTCATAAGTTTGATGAGAGAAGAAGGGATCACCTGGGTCAGCTTGTTCCCGCTCCCTGGGATATTTGCTGGGCCCATGTAAATGTGCATGGTCAGGGGACAGTTGAGAGGGGGCCAGCTGGCCCTGCGGGCAGCTGATGGGGGCTGTTAGCTGGGGTGCCTCACTTCGCCTCCATGTGGATGACAGGCTGGGCGGGATCTGCTCATAAGGCCCAGGATTTCCAGGGAGTAAAAGTACAAGCTGGAAATGCTTCTCAAGTCTTCAGCTACCAGACTGCACAATGTCATCCCCACCAAATTCTGTTTGTCAAAGCAAATCACAGCCAGCCTCCAGTCGAGATGTGGGGAGACAGGTTTTGCTTCCTGAGGGAAGTCACAAAAACATCATAGTGAGAAGGGGCGTGACGACAGGGCGGTGAAGAATTTGTGGCCCTATTTTGTAATATTTTAGCAACACCTTGCTGTGTGTCCTTCCTGACCCTGCTGACCTCTCCTTCCCTGCCTTCCATTACTGCCCAAGCAGAATGTCCAGCCTCGAGGATAATGATGACGGTAACAAGAGATTCAGTCTCTGAGTACTTCCTCTGTGTCAGGCTCTGCAGCTGATGTGCTTAAGTTATTACCGCACTTTACCCTTCCAATTCCCGACAATGGAGGTAAATGGGTATTTTATTCCCACTTTAGAGTTGAGGGAACTGAGACATCCAGGAGCTTGACACAGCAAGAAAAAACCTGAATTGGAACTCACACTCAGGTATGCTCGATTCCCACGTCTGCTGACTTTTTACTGCTGTTCCAAAGTGTTGGCCTCACTTACGGGGAACTCCCCAGCTTCTGTCACTTTCACACGCTTCTCCCTTTGCCTGGAAAGCCTCCATCTGTCTCTTTTTCTCCTCATCTTTTTAACTTTCCCTTCCTTCTCCATACACAATGGAAAAGCACATATACAACTTTGATGAAAATTTTTCTGATTACCGCAGGCAACCTTAGGTGACCCACTGTGGTCTCCTGTGAACGCTGCTTAATTTTTCCTTCTCGAGCGTTTACTGTTTGAGTGTAGGGATGTTGTCTTCATTTTCATCGTAATGGTGCTTGGCTTAGCATCATTATTTAATGAATGATTATTAAGTGGAACTTACAAAAGCATGCAAACTTTGATAATTAAGATTACGTGCAGGCATGTTGAGAACTTTTACTGAGATAAGCAATTGAAGTAGTCGAAACAGCCGAAACAATTGTCCATTCAGAGTTTCAGAAAATCTTTTTCATGTGCCAGTTGCATTAGGCCATTCATTCATTTGTTCAATTATCCAGGCTTTTATAGGACATTGTGGACTTTGTCAAGGCATTCATGCATTCTGTCACTCATTAAGAAAATTAACGGATGTAAAAACCGACCAGTCCTGTGTTTAAATGACACTAGAGTCTCTGTTTTGCTTTGTGTTGTTATAATCAATATGATTTACACAATAGATTAGCTGACATAACACCCATTCCCAGCCCTGTTCTTCCTTGATTACCTTCACTCTCACGGCTGTAAATACTCAATACTCACTTTCTCAGCCTGCCTTGCAGATGTGGGTACTCATATGGCACAGTTCTGCTCAATAGTACGTAATTTGTCGTATGCTAGTGCAGTTTTGTGAACATTCTCTTTCCCTCTTCAGATAAAAAATAGACATGCCTGGCTTCACACTCACCTGTTCCTCTGCCCCCCTCCTGTGAGGACAGACATGATGCGGGGAGCTGCAACCATCCTCCAACCAAGAAAAATGAGCACCTGCTGAGCATGGCCAAGTGTGAGGACAGAAAGAACCTAACCCCCGTGCCACGGCTGACCCGCTGCACCAGCCTCCTGACCATCTACATTCAGACTGGGTGCCAAGTGAAAAAAACAAAAAAAAGAGAGAGAAAGAACCATATTTTTTAAACCATAAGCAGTTAATCTAAACCATAATCTCTCTCACTCACAGCCAAATGTATTCCAATCTAACACAATACAATTTCACAACAGAGTGTGGAAATTACCTCGAAGGGTGTGATGTGTAAAACTATTTTAGTTAAACAACAGTATTATGACATGGGTCTACAAGGGCAGGGATATTTGTTTTTGTTTTATTTGTTGTGCTATCTCTAGACCTTGGAGCAATGATTAGCGCACAAGAGGCATTCAATGAATATTTTCTGGCTGAATGAATAAGGCAACTGTATGAGGCTCGAACTCCTGAATTGTCCCAATTCACTTCTGCAAGATGCATTTTTAGCTGTGCATTTTCTTGGCTCTCTGAAACCCAATGGCCACTAAACAGATCTTGCAGTGAAAATATCGAGAAGTCAAAGAAATAAGTCACAGAGGCTTCATTTTCTGAAACTCCTAAATTTGGTGAAATCCTATGCTCATTTTATTACAATGTCATGAAGGCCTGTTTGAGAGGATTCCAGCAGAAGGACCTGAGTTCTCACCTCCAAGTGGAGAGTCAGATTACATTTCCCCTGGGTCACCTGCGTGACTGTGTGTGCCTGACTCCCTGGTGCTGCTGCTCAGGCAGGGTGTGACCTGATAAAGAGGTTGCTCTATGCACTAAAATGCACTCATTAGACTTTAATTCATTGTCTCCTCTCTTCATTCACTATCAGGGAGATGAGAGGGTCGTGAGGCAGAGAACTGTAATTTGTTGGACTTTGAGTTTTATGTGTATGCTCAGAGGTATTTTACTATCTTGAACATCCAGCATCACTCAATAGACCAGAAGCATTAAATGAAACACACGTATCTGGGGGAATTCCACACTGTGAAATAATTCAACATGACTCATCATTCCTCCACCTAATCTTCCAAGAGATACTTTTTGAAAGGAGAATTCTTCCTCCTATTGACCTACTCTAACAAAAACATCTTGCTTTTTCTCTTAGCACTCAACATGCCTTTGAGAAAATACTTGTGTGCACAATTAAGAAGAAGCTGCTGGTGTCAGGAAAACAATGCTAATGTCAATCCAAATAACTGGGAAAAAAGTTCACTGTCCTGTCAAAAATTTATGCTGCCCACTGAAAAAATACTATTGGAAACTATTATTATTATTCCTCTTTTTTAGAAAATTGCAATAAAAGAGTCATCCTGATTCTTTTAACTCGTCCTTTGCCAATCTTAATAACTACTTTTACTCTATAGAAAACAAGGCCAACTGTGGGATTCAAAGTAGATTTTTGTGCCTATAATGAAAAAGGGAGAAAAAGTATGCTCTTGAGAACAGCCTAAACTAGTCCAATAATTTGCGTGAGGGAAGCCTGAGGTTATAGCCTATTCTCACTTCGTTTTTAAATAAGAAACACATGAGTTTCTACTGGTCAAAAGACATGAAGGCCTTAGTTTTTTGACAAGAATGGTACAATCTTAGGAAGCCTTTGGTCTGGTTCCCCATTTTCCTTTGGAGCTCACTAGCTCTAATAAGTGCAGTAACAACCTGGGACATTTCTCTAAATTGCACCTGAATGTCAGTTAGGAGAAACGAAATGTATTTGGGAGTTGTCTGCCTCCTCTGATTTCCACTCAGGCTTTTCCCCACTGGGTGCACAGGTCTATTCACCCGGCTTTGGAGAATTAGTGCTGGATTTGCTTCTGCAAAAAAGAACTGGATTCTTCTGCTGATTTTTTGACCTCTGTTGTTACAGCTATCACATCTTCACTAGCCCCAGGGGGATCTGGGCTTTGCTTTTAAGGAAGGGACTGGGGGAAGAGTCAACTGACAGGTCAGGGACAGAAGGTCAGGAAACACTGGGATCAGGTGGCAGAGGCTCAGCTCCTTTCTCAGGCTGAGCAAGAACTAAGACTTGAGGACATTTTTCAGAGAAAAGCAAAGACAGCCATTGAATCAAGGGCTTGGCTCTGCTGAAGCTCCCATCTGCTTTTGCTGCTTTGCAAAAACATTCCGAGCTGTGCAGCTGGCCTGGTTTATAGAAGGATGGAATGCTATACTATAGATTGATGTGCTACAAACTGCAGTTGAACCTCCATAATCAATCAACTCCCTACACTGACCACCTCCCTGTGTTGACATAGTTTCACAGACCACATATACATTTCAGTACAGCAGGCCCAGTTCCTTATGTTGATCACCTCCGGATGTTGACCAGTTTGTTACAGACCCATGGGTGGTCAACTTACAGAGGGTCTAAATAGTATCTAATAACCTTGAAGAACCTTAGACTTAATCTATGAAGCAGTAAAAGCTCTGAATGCTCCACGGAGCATCTCCCAATCTTGACTTCCCAGGAGTATACCTTTGCTAGTCTGTGGGTTATGCGTTTTTGGACACGGAGGTTGGATCACTATTTTCGGAATGGACTCAGGAACAGCCAGCTTGGCTGCATTCGTGCCCTTGAGTGTATATAGGCAGCCATAAAATTGGCTTCTTAATGTGAAATGACACCTGATAGGGAACTGTCCCCACAAGAGGTGTCACACACAAAAACATAATGGAAGCTAGGAAGCATGTGTCCAGCCCAGCACCCACACTGAGCAAAGACTTGTTTATATATAGTAAAAGGAGCTGATCAAAATGAACTCTATGATGAATTTAAAATAGTTTCCCACATGTCTTATTGGATGATTGCCATGTGGGCCTTGGTTGAGGTTACTGTGACTTTCTAGAGGCCATGTCAAAAACAATTACAAAAATATATATGAAAGAATATCTATTTTAGTATTTGCAAAGAGCCAGACACTGTGTTAAGTACTTTCTGAGCATTTTCTCATAGGTTCATGACTGAATTCCTTGAGTGAGTTACCATTATGTGCCATTTTATAGTAAAGGAAACTCCTGCCTTTAATCTTAGTACTTTGGGAGGCCAAGGTGGGAGGACCGCTTGAGCTCAGGAGTTTGAGATCAGTCTGAGCAAGAATGAGACCCTATCTATACTAAAAATAGAAAAAGTAGCTCGGCGTCATGACAGGCACCTGTAGTCCCAGCTACTTAGGAGGCTGAGGCAAGAGGATCGCTTGGACCCAAGAATTTGAGGTTGCTGTGATGATGATGACACCACAGGACTCTACCCAGGGCAACAGTGAGACTCTGTCTTAAAAAAAAAAAAAAAGAAAACTGATTTAGAAAGGTCAATTAACCAATGAATGCTTAACCTAGGTCTGGCTGAATCTGATGCCCCCAAATCTAAACTGATAGGCCTTGTTGAATATTCACTCATAATTTCAAAGTCAGGCATTACACTAAAAAAAGCTAAGAAACAATAATCTGGAAAACAGGGAAAAGTCAGAACTGTCTCATTAAATAGCCAGACAGACTTGAGTTGCTCATGGACCCAAAGAAATTTACATGTTTACTTCACAGAGGAATTAATTTCAGAATAGCCAGTTTATCAAAATGGTAGCACTCTCTTCGAAATACTGATTTTTAAAAATATAGGCAGTGTGCCCCAACCCGGGTCCCACTATGCCACCTCTTTTGATTTGTTTTGCATTTTTACCATGATACTCA
The DNA here is from genome assembly GCA_963574655.1 of Perodicticus potto. Classification (NCBI taxonomy): domain Eukaryota; kingdom Metazoa; phylum Chordata; class Mammalia; order Primates; family Lorisidae; genus Perodicticus; species Perodicticus potto. Next base: position 37,370 of record CAUYRH010098667.1, read on the forward strand.
CAAAATCTTGTTTCTTTCATCGATTGGGTGGTTTTCGATGACCTGACACTGCGAGGTAAAGGCGTATGCACTGTCAGGAATTTTCTCACTAAGAGTTACTTTAATTCACATGAGTAAATGGGCTAATATCTCTTTAGGAGAAGTACTGGCTGGGTTAGTGCAAGGCACTTACCAAACCCTAGTGCTTGAGCAGCTGCACCTATTCTAAAAGTGCTAATGTTTATTTTCCCCACTAGAGGACAGTGCTTGAAAGAATAACAGTCCTTACCTCCAAGGTTAAGCGGCACCAAGGACTAGAACAATTACCCCATTGTTACTTTTCCCAGTCCACGTGCAGAGCACATAAAGATGGTATTTCTTTGGCGGAAAAAAAGAGAAATAAATATGTTTTCTCTAACATGAGGCAGAAGTCAATGACCATGCTTTAAGTTGCTAAGCACAAAGAGAAATGCCAGTAAAATTTAATATTCAAACATCCGAAAAGTGCACTGTAAAAGGATTTCACTTCTAGGGAGAGGACATCCTTATAAACATAAGTGCAATCCCTTTACAGAGCACTCTTCAGATGTTTGCTGAAGCTGTGGACAAACGCTTGCTCAGAAAAGTAATCTCTGTTGCTGTGGCTTGTTCATCACTGGCATTTGCAGTGATGAAACATCTTGTTTTCCTTCCTAAACATCATAGTCACAAATGTAGTGTGGTACAAAATGTTCAGTTAAAATATATACGATACTATGTGATGGTTAAGCTTTGCCCTTTTTTAGTCTCACTATGTTGCCTTCCGTAGAGTGCTATGCTGTCACAGCTCACAGCAACCTCCAACTCTTGGGCTTAAGAGATTCCCTTCCTCAGCCTTCCAAGTAGCTGGGACAACAGGCGACTGCCACAACGCCAGCCTCTTTTTGTTGTTGTTGCAGTTGTCATTGTTGTTTAGCAGCCTCGAACCCGCCAGCCTCGGTGTGTGTGGCTGGTGCCCTACTCACTGAGCTATGGGTGCAGAACCAAACATTGCCCTTTGAAGAAAAAGATAAGTGTTGGAGGGGGAGCCGTTAAGAGTGTTTGAAGATGGATTTAAGGGTTGTACAACCCTCTTTTGGTTACCTGCTGGCATCTTCCAGGGAGAGCTTCACTAATTAGACTGTCAAAGTAGAGACATTGTCTCCTTAAACCATAATTAGAGCCCACAAAACCCAGATCTTGACCTTTATTTTAACAAGGACAACCGGCACCCTGAGGGATTAGTTCAGCATTCAGACTTTTCAAAAGGGGATGGTGGGAGTGTGGGCTGAGGAGGAACCCCAGTGAGAGAGTAAAGGGGGTCATCAGTGGGCACCACAGTCAAGACTCCTCATTTTCCCAGAGTCAGCCTAATTAGCAGGTGATTATCGAGTGGCTGCAGAGTCACAGGAGGGGGAAACATTGGACAGTGCAGCACCGTGCTGGGTGCTGCAAGGGGGTTGCAAAGATTGTAAATCTTTTCCCTGCCTCGAAAGATAAATGAATACACTCAACAGCACAAATGGAAGATGAGGGATGCGAGAAAAGTAGAGAGAGGCCCGTGTGAGGGTGGGAAGCAGAGGGCGCTGCGCCCGCTCAGTTCAGAAAAGCAGGGCCCCTTTCCACGAAAGGCTCCTATTCCAGGGGAGAAGGTACCTGACACCAATTACCCTCCCACTCCCCTCACTGAAGGACACCCTGTCTGAGTATTGGGTATTCACTCTCATTCATTTTCTGCCCTTTATTTCAAGGAATAGTCCTGGGGACCTGGACAGCAAGATTTCTAATAAAAACCACCACAGTCTGAAAGATCAGCATTTTGTCCGGCCCTGCCGAGCTCTGGGTCCCTGTGTGGACGAATGGCCACTCTGGGCAACACAGTTTTCCTCTTTGCAGAATGAAATTACAGATACCCTGGATCATAGAATTGGTATATGGACAGACAGAAAATAAGCACAGAAACAGCTCCAATGTCCTCACAGACTCCTTCTCTACGGACCTATCATGATCTTACAGACTTCACGAATTTCGAAGGAATAGGCTGTACTCAGCCTTTCTTTCAGAGGTATGGAAATTTAACCCCAGATAAATGGAGACCTGATTATTCACATTCCAAAGGTTCTTCATCTTTAAAATGTTTAAAAAAAAAAAAAGTAAAATAAACAATCCGGAACTGTTGTCTTTTTTCAGATGAGTTAGCTATAATTACAGCCAAAAGACGGGAAGATTTTGGAGATCTTTCAGGTGCTTACCCCCGTGCCCTACCCCCATGGATGGAAAAGAAAATGGCAATCGGGATGTTTTCCTTAAGTTAGAGTAAATTTTTGGAAGAGCTTGTCCTAAAACCATGTCTTCTGATTCTCAGCTTTGTAGGTTGGTCAGCTGAGAACTGTAAACACAAGATTAGAATCAGACATAAAGATGAGGTGATTTTAAAACCACCACATTATTCAAAGAAATTTGCTTGTAAAAGAACTCTATATTGTATAACTATTGAGAGCTATATTTATAAGAAATATTGAAGTACACATCTCAAAAGGAACAAAAGATGTGTACAAATGCCATTTATTATATGTAGTCATTAGCCAACCAAGTTACTTTTAGTCTTATCAAAGTCAATATGGCAATAAAATGTCTCTTTTCCTTCTAAACTCCTTATTAAAATGCATTACATTTGTTTTTCTCATACATAGAAAGATAAGATTCTTAATTACAGGAACTGCTTATCAGCAAGATGTGAAATAGCAGGAGAGTCATTTGATGGTTTAGCTAAGAAGGAAAAGAAACGGTAGGAAAGGAAAACTTCAGGCTAAAAGAACTCTTGGGCAAAGAAAATGAAATCTGTATTCATAAAGGATTTCATTTTTTAAATTGAAATGTTTCCTGGAAAGGACAGTATGTATACAAGTGTATATACATATGTTACCATTTAAAATTACAAGAATAAACTGTTGTATACCTTTGCTAGAACTTTTTAAAATAAGAAAGATCGCCTCGCCTCCAGGATGGACCTGGCAGGCTGTGGGTGGCTGGGGCCAACAGGAGTATGAGGGGGAGGTGACCCCAGAGTCTCCGCCAGATGCCTGTGAATAATTAGAGTTTTTAGGCATCTTACGTTGTGAGAACTTCATGTCACAGGTACTTAAAATAAATATCCTACAAATGGAAGGCAGGGGATTATCTTCTCTCCAGAAAACAGGAATGGAGCAGGTGATTCTACGGACTTAGCCCTGTCGGGAGCATGGCTGATACCCAGGCAGCTGGCTCTCTGCAGGCCTGGCATCTTGCTTATCGATCAAAACTCTTTGGGAAATGGATTCTTGATGTTGGGTTAATGACTTTAGGCCCGAAACAAAAGATCACATGGCAAGTGGATTCATTGACATTTAATTTTTATGAATTTACATGTCATGGTGACAGGTTTTAATTTCCTTCACAAAATAGATTAGTGAAAGTCACTTATACAGAATTGATACAAACAAAGATTTTTCAGCCCAGTTCATCTGAAATATACATATAAATTGAGCATATTAAGTTACAACCCCAAATTAAGAGGACCAGCTAGACACGGGGTATTTGGGTGCTATTCTTCTTCTTCTTTTTTTTCCTTAATAGAAAGGAATATTTGAATACATTTGGGTGTTGGTAAGTGAAAAGGAGTTTAAATTCACAAAGCCTTTTGGCTGGAGCACAGTTTTTACAGAGTGCCACGGTCTGTGTAGTATGTATACTATCCGTACCTCGATCTACCCACCTACCTATCTCCTAACCATCTTTCTATTTACTAAAAGTAGTTTTCCAAAGCCTTTTTAACTGTAGGGTACTTAAAAAATATCTCATCTGAAAATATAACATAAAAACAAAGATGTCCTGTCTCTATCTGGGGCAAAGCCCACACCCAGGCTGGCTCTCCTGGGTCCCCACCTGTGGGTGGGAGGAGAGATGGGTGTTCAGGACAGTGGTGGCTGGAGGAATGCTACCTCTGGCAGCTGCTGCTGGCAATCTCAAGAGGGAAGGCTTGCAAACCAGCCTGTGTAACAATAACCAAACAGGCTGCTTCCGCCTTTGCCAACAGCAGAATAAAGAATTCATTATGATTAATTAATAAAATATGCAACCCACTTGTTAAGCTGTACTGATTGGAAACACTGTAACAAAATTAGCGAACACTCTAAATAATAAATCTTATATGTTAAATATCCCCCCAATCCTAGCCCATACATAAAAAAAGCCTTCCAAGATGAGTTTGGGAGAATCAATTGTTAGCCATTTTTTAAGAAGGTATTTCAATTTATATTCCATACGGCAGTGGAGGAAGTGGTTTACCTCCTTGCTTGCATTTTGATTTGCTTGCCTTTTAATTTAAATCTATAAAGAAAGCTATTTTGCTTGTTGTGTAATATTTGTATAGCTGGCCAAGTGGCGCTTCATCGCGTATGTGAGTCGGTTGGTTGGGGACTGTAAACTCTGAGGACAGGACTCACAGCTGCTAACTCCAGTCCTCGGCCAATTGCTACACGTCGTCAGGGGCCTCGGGATGGCCCTGGAACCAGAGTCCTTTCTGTTGCTTCCTTTCCCTCCCTGTTCTCCCTCTGGTTCCCGGTGAGACTTTTTAATAAGAGTAAACCACTTCCCTCTGTAAAAAGATTCCATCCGCAGAACTTGGCTGTTGAGCATCTGTCATCCGGGACCCAGAACTCCATAAATGCAGAGGCTGTTTGGCTGCGGCCAAAATGATTCCGAGAGATTTGGAAGTTACAGGGGCCCCCCTGGTTGTACTTCACTAGAGAAGTGTTGCTCTTTAAGAAGAAAATAAAACATGGAATCCCAAAACTAGCACATGAGATTATTCACAAAAAGCCCAGCTGAGCAGAGTTTGCACTGCCAGTGCCGACGATGTACAGTGAATGTAAGAAACAGAGGGGATGGGTGGGTGGGTGGGTGGTGAGTTACGGTTCTCTACGACAGTGAAACACCCAGGTTGATGTCTTCTTAAACCTGTGTTCCTTTTCCCTCTGAAGCCTTTGCAGGTTACATGTGATTCCTAAGTGCCTAACAAGAACAATGTCACCAAACATCTATTCTTCAATTGCTGTTTTAAGACAGGAATCTCTGCACCTAAAAAAAAAAAAAAGTAAAATTTTCATGCAAGAGCAAAGCTTTGAATTTTATGTCCGTAAGTAAATTCAGATTGGTGCGTTGGTCCCAGACATTGTTGTAGTTTTCAGACCTTGGGCAATAAAATTGAGTGTAAGTGGATTTCTCTTCTTACATCTGTTCTTACAGATGTAAAATGTTACATCTTACACTTCTCTTCTTACATCCCAATGGAAGGAAGGGGTAAAAGATGAGGTGAGGCCGCTGAAGGGGAATATTTCTCATTCTCAGATCTCAGGGTTCTTAAGGCTGTATATGAGCACTTAGCTGGAACAATTAGTAATGCATTCGTTCATTCAGTAATTCACTCCACAGATGGTTACTGGGTTCTTGAGATATACTATGTATAATATGCAGGTTTGCATCATAATAAACAAAGCATATCTCCCTTCCACAAGGGCTTATAGGCTAGTGCTACAGACACAGAGATAATATAAGGTAGAGGCAGATAGCCCACCAGGGTCCTAATGCCATCTTGGAGGGACACCAAGACGAGCTGGGTTGGGGGATGTGTGAGAGAAAGAGGCAGAAAGTGAGGAGAGAGAATTGGGCATTAGATTTTGAAGGGCTTTGGGTGCCAAATTAATTTATCTGACCTTGATCTGCTTTTGCATTTCTCAGACTTTGATATCCTGGTGTGGCCACATCCCAAAACCACAGGATAAATAAGAATTAATGCTCCTGTCTTCCTGGAGCATTGCTTTTGCTAAGTGGTGAGTAATTTGAAATATTTGTTACTAAAAACGTGGAGTGCAAAATCTGCATAGATTTGTGAGATAAATTATGAAGTTCCAAAGGTAATTTGTGGCCTAAAGTTGCATCTCCAGACTTGCTCTGTCCTATGCCATTTGGAGAAATCCTGGTGGAAACGTTTGCCAAGCAGATGGTAGCCGGGAGCTACTGGAGGGTTTGAAGCAGACCGATGACAAAAGCCAATGTGCAGTTGAGCAAAACCTCAGGCTGCAAGGCAAGTATGAGAGTGGAAACAAGAAGAGCTGCCGGGAGGCCGGGGCAGCTACAGACCTGAGAAATACACTGGCTGTAACGAGGCCGGCAGCAGAAAGGACTTTAAAAGGTGATTTGTAAGATCTTAGGACAATCCAATCGATGGGATAGTTGTTGATTCATTCATTTAATAAACTTTCATCGAGTGGTCATCATTTTCCAGGCATTGTGCTAGGTTCCCAGAAGGGTGTAACACAGGGAAGAGCCCTGCCTTCTCGGGTTTATATTCTAGTGGAAAGACACAGACGAGACCAAATCAATAAGAAATTAGCTCAATCCCATAAGTCGGTGATAAATGCTCCGAAGGAAATGAACTAAGCAATGGAACTGCTCCTTGGGGAGCAGGTGAGATGGCTAGGAATGGGATTTGGAGGGAGAAGAGGGAAGGAGGCAAACGTGATGCATGAACGAGAGTTTCCCACATTAAGACCAGGAACACAAGGAGAAAGGAATATGGGAAGGAATGAGGTTGATTTCCACCTGGGAGACCAGGAGATGCCCGCAAGACCGTTACTTTGGAATCGGTATAGAAAATAGAAAGAGATGCGAGATCTGAAAACATACGTGCTCAAGAGCAGTCGTGCACACGTACTCACAAGGGTGTCACACGCAGCCGCCCAGAGATGGGAAGGACTGGAACCAAAGACCAAAATAGCAGCAATACGAACCGAGGGCAAGGTCCCAGAGACCTCCTCTGAGCAGGGGGGGATCTAGAGGAATGAAGATGTATTCTTGATTAACTAAGGAGCATCATTACGAGTGTAGCAAATGGCCTGTCCCCTCACATTCAGGAGATACAGTCAGTGGCTTGGTGGTCTGATCAGCTGGTGTGCTATTCTGCATTTCTCCGGGGAAATAACTACCTGGGTGTGCAGGGGGTGCTCAGCTGATCCTCCTCCTTGGAGGATGCTTGAGACGTCACTTCTCACCGTCCCCCCGAACTTCAAAGGACACCTGCACGGTCCCCAAAGAGACCCCAAGCTATAAAGAGACTCATGCCCAGCAGCTCAGGGAAGCCACGGACACAGTGAGGGAATCGGATGTTCTTCCTTGCAAGTTCCCGAGAGCCCCAATTAGGGAATTTAAAAGCCCAAATTTGAAGGATGTGTTGACATTGGAAAACCCCAATTTTTTTCCTCCCCAGACAATGTGAGACAATGAAACCCCAGAGCAATAGAGGAGGAAGCCCGAGAAACCCTTTCCGGGAAGAAGCGGAGGACGAGCACATGAACAACGCTTTTGTTCTTCACGCTCCCAGGGCCCTTCCACGGCAGCGGAATGTCCTTCAGCTGCGATTGCTTAATAATGACGGCATTGACATTGACCTTTCGGTGGGTTCTTTGGCTGCAGAGCTTTCTGTGAGGCAGATTTAACTGAGATCTGCCCACTGGTCTTCCCTAAAACCCTTCATGATTATAAAAGCCACAGACAGTCTTCCAGCACCTTCAGGAAAAAAAAAAAAACTACCTGCATGAAAGGCCACTCCGAGTGCAGGAAAGTTTCTTTTCTAATGTGAGGCTTTAAATAGGTCTTTTCACAGGTTATTCTATTCCAGTAAATGAAATGAGTGAGTCTTTCCTGGGAACGGGGTTTTATGTTCAGAATAGACTTAAAAGCCACAGTGTGCTGGCCGAAGCTGGAAAGACGGACACCTCTTAGGGGTGTGGGTCTGAGAACTGGTTACTCAGGGGACAGAACTAGGAAACAGGATGTTAAAAGACCAAAACATGATACAAATGACATGCACTTGTCCCAATGCCACGTTCTGGAATTGAACGTGGGTTTGTGATTCTCTTTGTTCTTCTGTTTTCTTTTCCCCTGTGAGTTCAGTGTCAGGAGATTCCCAGCTCTGAGGCTGTTCCTATACTTGGCTCGGCTGCAGCACCACAGACGCAAAACCTCCTAATTCACTAAGTCTAGACTTGAGGGGATATCCAGTGACCAAATATGTTGCCCATTTGTAGTTTTTTTACTAAGGAAAAAACATCAGGTGGATTCTGTGAATATGTGTATAATTCTATAATCGTAAAGGGTTTCTAAACCAAAAGGCTAGATGGAACTGCCAACCTTTTTCTTAAGAATAAAACAAAACCCAGGGAGATGAATTTTTGAGATCTACCATATGGCAGCCCCACATTAGGCTGACGTCTTAAAAACAGTTTTAATATAATATTCAGAACAAACCACAAGATAGATAGCATTTCCAGTTTAAAATAAATATGAGGAAATTGAAATTAAGAAAATATGTCTTTTGTCTGACACCAACAGGAAGAATCTTCCAACTTCAGATCTTTCAAGGCTAAAGACTTTTTTTTCTTGGTGTGTGTGTATTTCTATTAGATCTCTTCATGTATTTGGAGGAACAACATAAATTGAAATAAGACCCACACTAAGGGAGCCGGGTGCTGTCCTGGAAGAGTCACCCAGCTGCCGTCCGGAGCAGAGGTGCTGCAGCTTTGGTCTTGGTGAATTCATCCCCACATAGGTCCTGGTTCTCAATTTTGCAAATTTTCTCCAAATTTTTAACTCATCTAAATGCCAAAGTCAGTTCAGCTACAGCATATCCTTCTTTCCCCTACAAACATCCCCTACAAACATGTGCATAAAACCAGAATTATGTTTAAATTTATAAAATAAGAAATATAATGACCAAGTTAAATGGCAATCACAATAGTCTGATCACCACATTCTATTCCCACCCACGTAAAGATAAGCTTCATGAGAAGCCAGATTAGGTTCAGAATAAATACGACCTTATATATTATTAAAAATATACTGATGAGACTTCAGTAGCCATCCACACAATTGGGAATTGATTTTTAGGCTGACTATACCAAGATGTGAGTCAGTCTAAAATATTTACGCCTAAATTGCCAATGTTTGCCTCTCAAGTTCCATTTCCAGTGTCTTTTTGTCTAAATAATTCATGTACTACATTAGCACAATTAGTGAGGCTATTGATAATTTTTGAGGCCAGGGACTTCTTTTGATTTATTTATTTTTTTTTACATTTCTTGAACTACATTTGTGTTTGACCATTTTATGTTTGTAACTCACTTGCAGAAAATAACTGTTATCTTTATCCAAATCTAGTCCCCCAGTCCCACCTGGGGTGAAAAGAACCATTTGAGTTCATTAGCTATACCTGGACAACAAAAAAATCCAGTTTTCATTGGATTATCATAATGAATTAGACAATAAGCAAAACTAAGATGATAGTGATTCTACACGTAAATGATACAGTTTATTTGGGCACAACTGTCCTTTCATCTGATGCCTCATTGAGAAAAATTTCAAGCAGCTCATTTGTAGCATAAAACTGCCATTCTGGAGAAAAATTTCCTCATAAGCAATTATACGAAATTTAAATAAAAATGCTGCCACCAAGCGAATTTGTTAAATTGTGCTCTTACTGTATCAGGGCCTCAATTTAATTGTCATCTGTCTGTAAATACCCAGAGAAGAATTTGCCATCACTTTAAGAAGATAATGAGTGATAGTTTTCCTGATGTAATTACTCAAAGACAAGACAGCACTGGGTAGACTGCAGACACTTGCACAGGGGAAATGGTTTGTGCACGAGGTAAATTAAGGACATGAAAGAAGAAATACTACTTTTAAATCTAGTAAAATATCAAGAAAAGATTGAGGAAAGGCAGTGCCGTGGAGTTACGGAAGGCCACGTTCCAACACACAATTACAATCCCACTCATTCACAGAGAAAAGCAGCTTTCAGTTATGGACATTGCAGAAATTCACCCAATTTCAATTAGGTTGATGTTATTAATACTGGAGAGAATGGATGGGTGAGAGATAATTATTAAGCGCAGATTCCTACTTTTCTAGTGATGAAATAGGATGTTAATATAACTGAATACGCCTGATTTTCAGGTCATATGAAAAGGAAGAAGGACAAGTTTAAAGTGAATAGAAGAATGATGACTCAGAAAACTGACCTTACAGGTGGGACGGGCACTGGGCAGTCCAGGAGCAGGAAGAAGGCCCTCTCCCAGCAGCCCTGCCTTCATCCTGTGCCAGGGAAATTCCCCCACGACATTTCCCCGTGACAGCACCGCTCCTGTTAAACTCAAAATGCCATGGAGAGTGAAGGAACATTAAGCTGCTGCCAATTATTTACTTCTTAATAGGAAATGATTTTAACAACATTTATTTGATGAAAGTTTGTATCCCAGGCCCAGTAACAACCACTGGAGATAGAATAGGGAACTAGCATAGTCCCATAGGTCCTTGTTTCACGGGTCTTAGATCTGGCTGGGGAGACAGCTGTTCATCATCCCCTCCATGAGTGTTTAATGACACACAGATAAAAGCTGGGCCTAAACCAGCATGTGACGTCACCTTACTGGGGTCTTGGGGCAGTTCAGTGGGAAAACAGTAGTTGAACTGACTGTGGAAAGAGTCACAGGAGACAACTAGGTGACGAGGAGGATGGAAAATCATTCTGAGCAAAATATTAAATAACCAAAAAATTAAATAGTTTGATGGCTATTGAGTATGATCTATTATTTAGGCATAAAAAGGAACGATTTCCTGGTAAATGCTGAAGTGTGATGGACCGTGAAGGCGTTATTCTCAGTACAAGAAGTCAGGCATCAAATGCATAATTTCACTTCCTGCCTTCCCTCCCTCTCTGCCCCCCTTCCTTCCTTCCTTCCCTCCTTCCTTCCCTCTCTGCTCCCCTTCCTTCCTTCCTTCCCTCCTTCCTTCCCCTTCCTGCCTTCCCTCCCTCTCTGCCCCCCTTCCTTCCTTCCTCCCCTCCTTCCTTCCCCTTCCTGCCTTCCCTCCCTCTCTGCCCCCCTTTCTTCCTTCCTTCCCTCCTTCCTTCCCCTTCCTGGTAGTGTTTCGCTCTGTTGCTCAGGCTGGAGTGCAGTGGCATGATTATAGCTCACTACAGGCTGAAACTCCTAGGCTCCCAGGATCCTCCCGTCTTAACTCCTGAACAGCTGGGATTACAGGCGCAAACCACCATGTCTGGCTAATGTTTCTTATTTTGTACAGACAGGGTCTCATTGTGTTGCCCAGGCTGGCCTCAAGCAATCTTCCCAACTTGGTCTCCCAAACTGCTAGGATTACAGGCATGAGCCACCACACCTGGCTGTGCAATTCCATTTATAGGAACTGTGCACAATAGACAAATTCACAAAAACAGAAACCACATTAGTGGTTGGCAGAGACTAGGGGGAGAAGGGAAAGAAGACTGAGTATTTAATAGGTATGGTTTCCCTTTTGGGATAATGAAAATGTTCTGGAACTCAGCAGTGGGGATGATTATACAACATTGTGAGTACCCTAAAATGCCACAGAGTTGTCCACTTTACAGTGGTTAAAATGATGAATTATAGGTTATGAGTATTGTATCACAATTTTTAAAAAAGCCACAAGTTCAAAGTCCTGGGGAGTAAGTACAGCAGCTCCCAGGAGCTGAAGATGGCAGAGCAGGTGGATAGCAGACCCTGGGGACACGAGCCGGGACAAGAGCATGAGGAGGCGTCAGGGCCTTGCTAGGGTTTGCCTTTATCTTAAAAGGAATGGGAACCTCTGAAAGTCAAGTGTGCGGGTGTGTGTGTTGGGGGGAGCATTGCCAGGTGTACGCAGATGTGTATAAAAGATCTCTATACACCCAAATGAGAGTGAATTTTTATGACCTTGAAAGGAAGGTATGATGGAAGAGGGAAGCCGTGCCCACAGAAAAATGTTCTGGTTTTTATCCGGCTGATTCCTCACATTCTCCTGGATAGACCTATTTGGGAGATCAGCATAACACACAGGACATTTCAGAGCCAGGAAAAGCAGAACGGATGCTGCAGTGTGTCACGATAAACTATATTAGTATGAAAAAGCCGAAGAGTGGATTGGCAGACGCTCATTAGGAGCCTGACAGGTGTTCTAGAGAGTGGTCGGTTCCTCTCCAAGGGGAGACATGAGGACCGGTTTGGGTAGAATCATCAGTGATGACAATAATATGATTTTGGCTTTCCGAAGTCAGAGAAGTCTCTTGAACACGAACTAGAACTTCTAGACTTTGGATCTTTGGAGGAATGAGTCCCATAGATTGGCCACAGGAACCTGGCTGCATGCCATTTCACCAGTGTGAGCTGCATTGGGGTACAAGTGAGGCTGTGCCCCAGCTAGAAAGGTGCTTAGGAGCAGAAGCAGATGCTATCTGACCACACCATGAGTTCATTCATTCCTTCATTCATTCATCCCATCCTTTCTCTTGCAATAAGTATTTACTGAGTACCACCTATTGCTGGGCACTCTGTTACACACAAGTCCTCAAGGCTACTAATTACAGTCAGGTTATTGTCTGTGAAAGTTCGCAACTGCAATATAATTTCACAGATAAGATACATGAAAAAAGCTTCCTATTTTGATCACAAGGCCAGAGCCTAAGAGCTTTTATTTATTTTCTTACTGAATATCTGTTACAGAACTTATTTCCTCAATGGACAGTTTATGAAATAATATAATTTTAAAGAACCAAAATAACTTGTTTTCTCTGGTGTCATATTTTCATCAAGTTGCCATTTTGGATTTTCGTGATCATGTTTTTTTATAATACCAGAAAGTATCTGAAGTACAAGTTCAAAAATGCATCCAAAAGACAAAGACTTCTTTTGTTTTTATTTATGCTCATGTAAACTTATAACATCACATTTCATTATAAGATCGAAGATTTTGAGAAATATCTGACAATGGAAAAATGAATGTTCATTGACATCTCATGAAGCAATTTTTTTTGGAAAGCAGTTTTCGGAGAGGAGAGTTGCCCAGGTTCCCATAGCAATACAGTAGCTGTGTATAAAATCCCCTAATATCTTGGCTCTTATTACCCAACACTGTAAGTAAATCACAGCTCTCCATTGTGTCATTGAGCAGATGGGAAACCTTCTTTCTATGGAATTTGAAGATTGATCAAAAGATCAAGAGACAATACAATTAAAAGTTGTCCTAGTGACTCAAAAGAGTCACAGAAGCAAAACTGAAAAGATAAAGTAGGAATGAAGGGGCTTCCAGTCCTCAGGATCCAGGAAAAATCCAAACCAAATACCAATGACTTTAACACAATTCTATGACTTAAAATTGGCTGCAACGTTTGATTTCAAAGAAAAGAACAGACATTCATTTTTGTAATTAATTGTGACTAAAGTCAGTGCCGTGTGTAACAAATTTTTAATAATACTGAATGCATTTACTTGAAAATTTGGAAAAGAAAAGCATTGTCAGGAATGTGACTCCTTAGGTGCTAGAGAAGATGGCTGGGCTTCTCAGAACACTAGCTCTGGGGTAAAGAGAAAACTAGAAAGGCAACAAAAATCATATAAATGTTTCCAGCTGTTAAGACTCTTTAACACTGTTCAGCCTAACTTTAGAAGGCAGGATATTCTTAATCTAGTCATTGCTACCATTCCTATTATGGACAACTAGAAAAGAGTTTTTTGATAACCCAAGGTTTATAAATCCCCGGACTATCCATTTATAGACGTCTAGGGGGTCTATGAACCACCTCCCATCCTTCCCCAACTCTTACGATGGTGGGATAGGTTGGTCTTATGTCAACTTGGCTGAGCTGGGACTATGTCTGCCAGAATTCCCTTCATGAGTGTGGACCTCAAGAGACATTTTGCATACGATTTAGAGAACAGAAGTGGAGCAGTAGCTGTATTGTTTTTTCATGCCTGGAAGATGGTGGCAACATAGGGCCTGTTAGAACTCAGGCGTGTCGTTTCATCTGCAGGTTCTCACCTGGCTGGCGTGCGGCAGCCGCTGGGCTCCTGCCAGCTCATCCTGCTGATCTGTGGCCCTGAATCCTGGGCCAGATGCCTGTTTAGCTCCATGCTGGAAGGCACCAGTTTCCCTTCCATTCAGCTTGTCTTTGCTTCTTCTACTTCACATCCATCTTCTGCCTGCCTGTGGACTTTGGGTGCCAGTGCCAGACACAGAAACTATAGTTTGATGTCCTTACTCCTTTTACCCTTTTAACCAGCTCCCACAGTACTGAAAGGCCAAATCCCTATGACTAAAAGTAAAATATATTGGCAGGGCGCAGTGGCTCATACCTGTAATCCCAGCACTCCGGAAGGCCGAGGCAGGTGGATCCCTTGAGCTCAGGAGTTCGAGACCAGCCTCAGCAAGAGCCAGACCCTGTCTCTACTAAAAAAAATAGGAAAAAAATTAGCCGAGCATGGTGGCACACACCTGTAGTTCCAGCTACTTGGGACACTGAGGCAATAGGATCACTTGAGCCAAAAAGACTGAGGTTGCTGTGAGCTATGACAACACAGCACTCTACCCAGAGTGACGAGGTGAGACCCAGTCTCAGAATGAATGAATAAATAAATAACATTATGTGTGTACATACATATATACATGATATTATGTACAAACATACACACATTACTTTTTATTATCTGATTAATCAATTAATTTAATTAATTTTAAAAATTTATCCAATTAATAAACATACAAAGTAATGTGTATGGCTTTTCTTAAACCCTGACACATTGAATGTTAAAGCATGATTTTAAAAGTTACAAATGCAACACGTACAAACACATGATGAACATATGGGGAAGATTTACTTATGAATGAGGAAACAAGATGGCAAAGATAGTTATAAAATCTAGAGCAGCAGTTCTCACCCTGTGGGTCGCGACCCACAGAAACTGTATTAAAGGCTCTTAGCATTAGGAAGGTTGAGACCACTGATCTAGAGACTTGGAAATAAAGAGTCATATTACTGTGTTACACGACAATCAAAGCTTTGGGGATGAGCTTTCTTTTGGAAATAAATCATTTGCATCTCACCTGGACAGAAATCATTGGCACCTTCTCAATTTTGTACAGATTAAGATACAACTTTATAGTCTGGGCCACAATCAAAGGTAAAGTGTAAGTCAGATGAAGTCACACCACCAAGAACCAGATAAGCCTTGTACAGACTTATTAGATAGTACTCTAGCAAAACTGAGATGCCACAGTTGTCATTTTACTTGATTTCCAAATTTGGATGTTTACAATGCACATGTATGTATTTTCTGCCAAGGTCTTCATTACAGAGATTTGTAATGTAAAGAGAAAGAGTAAGACCTACTAAACTAAGAAAAAAATTATAACTGATCCCATTCAACTATAATAATTGCAAAAAAAAAGTAAGAAAAAGATGCTTAATTCTGAAGGGTCTTATTTAGCTGTTTTTTTTCCCTCCATTTCTAATATCAAAATTACAAGCCCCAAATATCCCATATTTTTAAAACAACCCAGCCATAAAAACCAGTTCATTCATTATTTTAAGCTATCATATTGTCTCTTTATCTTACTGCAAGTAGTAACACCCAATGTTTACTGAGGGCTGCTGTAGAGTGGGCTCGTTGATGTAGTACAGAGTCTCACTGAAGCTTCACGACAACCCGCAGATAGTGTCACCGTGCTCTAGAGCGAGAAGTCAGCTCAGAGAACTGACGCCACTCTAGGGGTATTTAGAGCCAGTTCTCTCTCACTTTACAGACCACAGATTTAATCTCCACTATCTTTTATCACCTCTGCTACAAAACTCCTTGGAAGATGAAGAAATGTTGGTTGCACGTTGCTACCTCCTTTACAATCAATGTCCAGTGGTTGCACTGCCTTGCTATCGTGGGGCCTGGCATATAACACAAGCTAGTCCTGCCTGCCTATGCCCACTCCTCTATCCCTTATAGAAGAGTTGCTAAGGTTCTGTTTACCCTTTTTTTTGGCAATGCCACAGTTTTAAATGCTAAAGTTATAAAATTGATTCAAAAATCGACTTCAAACCTCAAATCACCTCCGAATTTCCATCGGCTCCTTGGGTCTCTCCAGCTGTCCCTCTAACACTTTAAATTGGGTCCTAAATAGGACACACTTTCTCCTTCCCTTCTCCTACCAAAAGGGGGCTCTTATTTCTGTGTGCCCTGGTATTGGTGATGTCACCAAGAAATCGAAGCTTTTTTCCTAATATGTTCTCCCCCTCTGGGGGATGGGCACGTGTAAGCCCAGGGTGCAGGAGCACCAGTTTTACTCAGTGGTAAGTAAAGCATAATATTATTCTTCCCCTTAGATACTCACATGGCTCATTCCCTCACCTCTTTGAAATTTTTTTTTTTTTGGTAGAGACAGAGTCTCACTTAATCGTCCTTGGTAGAGTGCCGTGGCATCACAGCTCACAGCAACCTCCAACCCTTGGGCTTAGGCGATTCTCTTTCCTCAGCCTCCTGAGTAGCTGGGACTACAGGCGCCTGTCACAACGCCCGGCTACTTTTTTGTTGCAGTTTGGCTGGGGCCACCACCCTCGGTGTATGGGGCTGGTGTCCTACTCACTGAGCCACAGGCACTGCCCTCCTCTTTGAAATTTTTGATGAAATGTCACCTTCCTAATGGGACTACTTACTCTTCTCATCTACCGTATAAATTTTAGCCCTTCCAGTCCTCTTGACCTGCCTTATGTTTTTTTTTTTCTCTAGCACTTACTCACCTATTAAGACTCAATGTAATTTACCTATTTATCACGTTTTCTCTTTTTGGTTGTTGCTATTGTCAGTGTTACTTCACAAGAATGGCAGCTTCACAGGGCAGAGATTTTTGTTTGATTATCCCCAGTGCCTAGAACGGTACACACAGTTGGCACTCCATAAATATTGGTTCAGTGAAGGAATAAATCAATGATTCTGATAGCAAGACAAGCGCAGCTACGTGATGGTCTGAACCGCAAGACCTGCGTGAATTGAGGATGATGCACGCACATCAGGGAAAAGCCTTAAATTTTTTTCTACAACTTGGTGCACATTTTTCACTTGGGATTTTTAAAGAACATTCTAACGTTCCAAAAATGAAATTCACGATCACTTGGTTTAAATAGAAAGTAGCCCTAATAAATGATGTAATTAATAACATAACTATGATATGTGTACCAGTGAAATCTGTATTTCACTGGTAGCACACAATCCCATACTTTGGGAAATATTAGTCCAAGACATTTAAGAAGATTCTAGATTGAAGATCACTTAATCCTAGAACCTAGAAGAGATTGTAGAAACTGGCTTATTTTATTTTTTTATTTTTTTTGTAGAGACAGAGTCTCACTTTATCGCCCTCGGTAGAGTGCCGTGGAGTCACAGCTCACAGCAACCTCCACTCCTGGGCTTAGGTGATTCTCTTGTCAGCCTCCCGAGTAGCTGGGACTACAGGCTCCCACCACAATGCCCGGCTATTTTTTGTTGCAGTTCGGCCGGGACCGGATTTGAACCTGCCACCCTCGGTATATGGGGCCGGCGCCCTACTCACTGAGCCACAGGCGCCGCCCATTTTAGAAATGGAGAAATGGAAGTTGAGGGAGTTGAAGTGGCTTGTCCCTAGCCACATGGAGGTGAGCGTTTCTTCCTCCTTGACACACACTCCTTGTGTCCACCTGTCCGGCTGTCCACTCATAGCGAAGCACATCCTGGCTGCCCGTCGCCTGCATCTTTTGCTTTCTGCCTCTGTCGCCTGCATACACCCAACTTACTCAAATGCAGCTTCTCCCTCCTCAGGCAGCGTTGCCTTGCCCTCTTCCGTGCTGTACAGCTGTCTTTTTGCACTTGACCTCTATGTCCTACCTTTTTTTATACTTCAGTACAGAGACAGCTTTATTTTTAAACTTTCCCTCCAGCATACCCGGCATCATAGCTTATGTGCAGTTTGTGCTTGACAAGATTTTTACAGTAAGCCGAATTGAAACTTATTCCTCTTGGGGAACAAAGCCCTAGAAAACGTGACACTGGTGGTCTTTCTATTTTATGGGGCCCATCTGTTCGCTGTTACCTGTGTCCCACCTGCTGTCATTACCAGCATAAAACTCCATCTGCTGCTTCCTCTTCCCTTCCAAGCCTGACTTGGTGTGAAATCTGTCAGACTCTACATCAGAGGGGCCTAGTCAGCATTACTTCCCTTAATGACTTTTACTAACACTCTGTTTTATTTTATTTGCCTCTGGAGGGTATCTTTATGATGGAAGTAAGGTATCACATACTAAAATCAGGACAAAGTATCGAAACTATTTGGGGGAAAAAGGAGCACTGAGAAGCTTTCAGGTTTGGGATGGAAGCTGGGGTTACGGATGGGAGAAGGTGACCTTGGGAAGTCACTCAGCCTTTCCAGTGCTCGGTGCTTTCTCCTCTAGGAGGGACAATTAGGTAATTGTCCACCTCTAAGGTCTCTACCAAGTGTATCTCTGACCGCAGAGATTCGTCTGTAGTGCAGGACCTCCTCAACGCCATCTCCTTCACAGTCTTTTGCGACCTCTGTCCTGATGAGAATGAATGGCTTCTGTCGACTCAGCCAGTGTCACTTCTCACCTCTCTTACCGTCAGACCTTGCGGGTGCTGGAGCCAAGTCAGCTGCTCCTTCCTCCACCACACCCCCTCCGCTCTTCCTCCTGCATTCCTGGACTCAGGAATCGAGTCTTTGTGACCCCCGAACGCCCAGCAGAGGACCTTACACGTAGTACGCACAGTCTGCGCGTCACTGATGTGTGTTGGCTGAGCACTTAATGACAGAACTGAAGAAGTTTAACATCAAGATTACTGTGTGCTGAAAGAAAGAAAAACCAAAAAGAAATTTGAGCATGATTAAGAATTTTAGTCACCGTAGAAAGCGACTCCAGAAAACAGATATAGTGTAATTTAAACAAAATAGCAACATGGGCTATGTTTAATCCCAGCAGCACGCAGAGAAGGGGCGGCCAGGCCATGGAGTGAGCAGAGGCAGACCATTGAGATGAAGGCCCAGCTGGCATCATGACTCCGGGACTGTGTATAAGTGTGGGGAAAATAGTACAACTTCCTGTCTCAGCCTTATCATCTCTACCAATGTAACTCTCTCTACTTCACAGAGTTATTGTGAGGATTAAGTAAGTGCCTGGCACATATTAAGCGCTCAATAAATGTTTACCATTATTTCATAATCAGTAGAGAAATATTTCAATATGCCTTTCCTTGAGTACAGAAAATGATAGTAAAAATGGAAATTATTTTCTTCCAGCTCTTATGGCTATTGAACACATTCTACTTACACAATCTTCATACAAAAATATCTTACCTTAAAAATGGTTAAAAAGCGCTGAGGCATTTTAAAGGTGACCTGGATTCTTGCTCAGCCCCAAGCTAGTTTATTTTTCTGGGTTGAAAATCATGCAATATTTACGTGTTTAAAAACTGGCAAAATATGAACTGCACATTATGCTTTTCTGTGTTTTAAATTTCAGATTAATGTGAGGGCACAGACGCTTCGGTTGCAAGGTTTGCGTTTGTTAGGAAGAGTCCCTGTTGTCGTTGTGTACACTTTTCTTAATAATATCATGCATGCCAGACAGAGAAATTATTGAGGATTGTTTCAATCCTGCTGCTGTAACAAAAATGACCATATCCTGGGTGGCTTAAATGACAATCGCTTCTTTCTCACAGTTCTTGAGGCTGGGAAGTCCAGGATGAAGACACCAGCAGATGGGGGTTTGGGGAAGACCTGCTCCCTGGTTCACAGATGGCTGTCTCCTGTGTCCTCACGAGGTCTAAGGGGTACAGGAACTCTTCCAAGTCTTTTTATAATGGCACCAATCAAATTCAATAAGGCTCCCCACTCATGATCTAATTACCTCCAAAAACCTGACCTCCAAGTACCATCCCAGTGGAGATTGGGTTTCAACATGTATATTTTGGGGGACAGAGACATTCAGACTGTAGAGAATTATGAATACTTTTCCTTCAAGAGAATTCTATAGTATTCTTACTTCAGACACATCTTCTTTTCTCGGACAACCAGTGATTTGTCAAAATCTGTGATTACTGTTGATTGTGTGAGGTTGAAGGTAGTGATGAGAGCACACGGGGTTTGTGACTCAGGGGACCTGAAATCTCATCCTGGCTCTACCCCCTTCTAGGCAGATGAAACTGAACATTACCTCATCTCTATAACCTCGGCCTCCCTATCTGGAATATAATGATAAACACATCTTCCTTACAAAAAAGTTTGTTGTAAGAATTAACTAAGGTCACATAGAAGGCACTAAGGATATTGTGTGACAGAGAAAAAATGATCAATACATTTTATAGCTATTATTTCTGATGAAATACACTTGCAATTATATCAGCAAAATGGTCAATTTTAAGTCCCTCTAGGAATATAGCATTTCACAAAGAGGTTCCAGGTTTCTACAATACCAACTGATTGCGTAATCAGAGGAATATTTTTTGTGTGCATGAAAGGCAACATTTTGCTTGAGCAGTAAATAGTCTTTTTAACAAGGTTTTACATATGCCGGGATGATGATATTACCACAGTGAGACTCAGCATCATCTCTCTTGTTGATGAAAGGCTGACAGTCCGCATAATTATTGCCTTAAATATAGACAGTTCGACTTTCAGAGTCACAGGGAAAAGAATGATATATTCCGGCAAGGATATGGGAGTGTTCTTGAAGCAAGTGGGACTTTGACGTCTTGCCCACGCGGCCAGCGTGTCCACCTGACGGGGTGGGACCGAGAGGGCTGCTTCCAGGTCAGCACACACACTGACATCCTCCGCCCACCCTGTCCTGGCTTCTCACTCCGTGGGCCACCGCAGGATCCAGGCTGGGAAAGCGCATGAAAAATTCAACACTGCCGCACAATCCAGTCCCATCACAAAGGTGACTTTCGAGGTAACTGAAATATAAGAAATGGTTCCCAAGAAACAGAAATGTCTATCTTAAGTAGTTTGAGAAGAAATAGTTTCAGAAGATTTTGTTGGGGGCGGGAAGGAAGGGGATGACTTAATAACTTGAAGCACCAAGGTGAAGAACAATCCTCGGTTAGGTAACGGGTAGAGAGAGAGCCCGTGATGTAAGCGACCCTCCTGAGCTCTGCCGCTGACAGCTCGCACAGGCCTGCTCACTCCTGCATAGAAGTCCTGCTCAGAAGCCCACGAGCTGTTTTCCAATGCCAGGCATCCAAGCTGCCATTCTCCTAGTCACAGCAGATGTATAACTTCTTCACCTATTTTTATAAATGGCTGCTATGAGGGGGAAAGCCTTCATGAGGCTTCAACTTCTATTATAAAACACTCCCTTAGCCATTATCAGCCTCCCAGGTGTGTGCATAGGTGGGGAGAGCTCAGAGAAATGACACTAGGGGGGAAGAAAACTGCTGGAGACAATGGAGCAAGAGATAGTGGCCTGACTCTATGAATTAAAGGTACTGAAGTATAATAATATAATAACCGTATCTCACTCATAGTAGGTCGTTAAGCCAGGGAATGCTGAGGGGCACCAAGAACCTTGGCTTTAAAATATTGTAACCATTTAGCATGTTCTGTCTCTCTTCTCTCTCTATCCCTCAAGTTCCATCTCTGTTTTCCTCTAATCCTCATGGGAAAACTATTACTCACAGGACAAAAGCACACTTGTTTGAGGTACAATAATAAAAGTTATTTTTCCTTATAACCCCTTGTTCTTCCACAATAGTAAAGCTGTCCTATGACCCTTGACCCAAACAATACCACTGGGTAGACAGCACTTAGGGGATGTTTCATCAAGCAGTTGTTACAATTGTAAATATCTTCTGGACTGGGTAACTAGGTCTTATTGATTGAGAAGCTGTTTCTATCCATCATTGTACGGGAAGGTCTATAAAAATGGATACCTTCAGAACTGTGTTTATACCCTGAGTTTATTCCAGGGTTCCGAAAAATGTAGATATTTGGGAGGCCAGTCTGGCAGAACAGTTTCATCTAAAGACAGACAAGTCATAGAGGAAAAGCTCATTCTAAGAAGAGAGGCTGGGTCCAGAAGGTGGCTTCTAAGAACATGGCCAGAGCACCAGCAGGGAAGAGATGCTGGGACCGCATGGCACTTGACACTCCACTGCCTGAGAGCCGCCTCCTGCGGCCACACTTAACCTGTCCTATTACTCTCCCACACAGGGCCCGTGGTCTTTCCTCTGGTGAAATGATGCATTTATTGGCATGTTGACCAGCTGACGGCTATGTCTTCTACTTGGCCATCAGCTCCCCGAGGCCAGAAAGCATGTCTGTTTCATTCTCTACCTTCTTCCTGTTACCGAGTTTATGTGCTTATTGAATGAATGAGCAGATGAATGTGTGAGTACTAGAGGGGGAAGGGCAGCTTCAATAAAAAGAACAAAGGACAAAAGATCAAGTACATTAAAGCAAAAATCAACATCTCCATAGTTTGGATTACATTAATAGGAACTGGGCATGGCACGGTTAGAGCAATGGCCACACGGTACTCCCCTCTTATCCTGGTTTCACTTTCCGTGGTTCTAGCTGCCCACAGTCAACTGCAGTCTGAAAATAAGGAATAGAAAATTCCAGAACGAAACTCACAAATTTTAAATTGCACAGGTTCTGAGTGGTGGAATGGAGGTGCCATCCTGCTCTGTCCCTACTGGAATGCGAATCGTCCCTTTGACTAGAGTGTCCATGCCGTACACACCTGCCCGTTAGTCACCCAGTCGCCATCTTGGTTGTCAGATGCACTGCTGTGGTTTCAGTGCTCGGGTTCCAGTAACCCTTCCTTTATTTAACAGTGGCTCCAAAACGCAGGAGTAGTGATGCTGGCAATTCAGAAATGCCAAAGAGAAGCCGTACAGTGCCTCCCATAAACGAAAAGGAGAAAGTCCTTGACTTAATAAGGAAAGGGAAAAAATCAAATGCAGAGCTCGCTAAGATCTAAGAATGAATCTTCTAACCCTGAAATTGTGAGGAAGGAACAAGAAATCTGTGCTAGTTTTGCTATTACCCCTCAAACGGCAAAAGTTTATCAAAGTGTGTGATAGGTGCTTTATTAAGACGTAAGAGGCATTACACGTTGTGTGTGGAAGACAAGGACTGCACGTGTTCTGATTGATGTCAATTGCATTCTGTACTATCTACGGTTTCAGGCACCCACTGGGTGTCTCAGAATGTATCTCCCACAGATAAGGGGGGGCTACTATAACTCAGGCACCAAGCATCAGGAATATTCTTTCAGATATCAGATGCTCCCACCAGCAGCAAAGATGCTGTCAGTGGAAAGGGGTAAGTGAGGAGAACATAGCCACATTTGTGTTGTGAACAGGGGCCAGGAACGGTGGCTCACGTCTGTAATCCTAGCACTATGGGAGGCCCAGGCAGGTGGATTGCTTGAGCTCAGGAGTTCTGAGTTTGAGACCAGCCTAAGCAAGAGTGAGACCCCTATCTCTACTAAAAATAGAAAAACTAGCTGGGTGGAGTGGTACCTACCTGCAGTCCCAGCAATTTGGGAGGCTGAGACAAGAGGATTGCTCAAGTCTGAGAGTTTGACGTTGCTGTGAGCTGCGATGCCATAGCACTCTATCAGGGAAATAGAGTGAGACTCTGTCTCATAAAAGCAAAACAAAACAAACAAAAAGCAATAGAGGATTCAGAGGAAAATGGCCTAGAAAATTATTTTTATAGAGTTCCCACGAGATGTCCATGAAAGTTTTAGAACTGTTTGAGAAAAAAAAATAAGAAAATTTCAAGATTCACATTTATAAATTTGCTTTGAGATTTTACAATTACCCTTAAAAGCATGAACCAATATTTTGCTAAGAGAGGAGTCGTTCATGGGTGAGAAAGTAGAATGCAATGCCTCTGTGTGTAAGCACACGTTAGAAAGGATGGAAATTGTTTAAAATATATTCACAGTAGTTATTTTTGTGAAGTGAAATTGCAAGTGACTCTATTCATCTTTTTGTTTACCTGTATTACTTAGTTTCCCCCCATTGAACAAAGAATCTCTATAGACATTTGAAGAGTTTTTAAAATGTGCTTTCTTTTGAAAACTGAAAAGAAAGAAAAATAAAGCAAATTGTGGTTATTTCAGAGAGCTAACTTAAGGAATGAATGAAGAGTGCCAGGATGTGACGACCAGGCTGGGTCCCGCGACAGCAATGTTCTTGTTCCCGGTGCTCACTGGGGAGCCCGCCAGTCTCGGCTCCACTGGGAGCCGAGAGTTTAGATGTGGGATTTTTTGGCTCTTGGTGAAGTCTCTGCTCCAGCTCACAGAGGGAAGAAATGGAAATAGCAATAATCCTGTGCGACCCATGGCCTCTATCTTCCCTCTTCCCTGTCCTCTTTGACAGCGTGTGGGTCCAACTTGCCAGGTGTGGGGGTTCCTGGCAAATAGATGTCTCTGCAACGTGCCCTGATAGGCTCTCTTGGGTCAGAATAGAATAGCGTCATGTATATACACTAAAACCCCTGCAAACATTCAAGAGAAAAAAGAAATGGAGGGTTTGTTTTCTTTTTTAACCTAGTCAGATTTGAGTTTGTTTTGGTTTTTAACAGAAACACTTCTAAAAATGACAGGAAACATTGAAATACATAGCACTTGTTATCCACTCTCCCCTTGAGATTACCTTGTCAGATTTGTCTGTCCTGGCTGCTGCCTTTTTACTGGGACTCTTCTGTAGGCATAAAACCAAGGTGGTTTTCTGGAGGGAAAAAGGGAAGATGATAAATGGAAAATGGAAATGCACAAGGAATAATGACACAGGGTGGACGTAAAGTTCATGTGCAATTTAAAATAGTCACCATAGTGAACTGCATGTGAACTTGACGCCCACCCTCTATGCAGCTTTCCCTCTGATGAGGCGGGAGTGACCCCACTGACAGCATGGTACAGGACCTGTAGACACCGTCTTGGCTTTTGCTGACGGCAGCCCTTCTGCTCCTGCAGAGCGTGGTTGCTCCTTCCCATCTATCCAAACAGGAGCAGGCATTTGCCAGCTTCTTACATCCTGAGGACCCCGCTGCATCAAAAGGGCAACAATTTGAAGCAAACAACTCAACAGTTTTCCTCAGTACAAGAGAAGCCAAAGATCGATTGCTTTTCTTTATCTGCCCTCTTCAATTTTTGCTTTCTATTAAACTGTCTTAGTTTTAGTGCCATAATTAAACAAAACAACAACCACAACCACACCAAAACACCTCCCTCTCTAAAAGAAGAGTAAACCTTTTTGGAGAATCCATTCTTTACTCTGCAAGGCTCTGGACTGGAGCCTAGAGATTTAGGATTTTTGATGGAAAAGTCTTGGGCCTTTTAAAATAAAAACTGGTGAGTCACAGAAAGAAATGAAGTTGGCTTTCCCCGAGTCCTTTCCGCTTCAGATGTTCTGTTTCTCAGCACACCTGGTGGCCTTACTCAGAATATTTTCTCTCCCCACAAAGTGGCTTAACATCCCTATGCATGAGAGTTTGTCATCTGTTGATAATTTATATAATAATATGTCCTCCTAATAATAGCTGAAGACCTTAAAAAAAAACTCTCAGTCCTTGCAAAGAAGAAGAAGAGGAAATTAAAATGCTCAGTCAATAATGGGGAGCATACTGGCCTCATCTAACTCTAGAGAGACTTTACAACAACTCTACATAGCCTGGGACAGGAGACAGAGCCCTCCTCTCCTACCAATCCTGTAAAACCTAACAGGACAACTTCCTCAGCTCACAAACTACAATCCCAGACACAAATAATCACCCCAATCTTAGAATTTCCATAGTACTTTGGCCTTACACCAGAAGCACAACTGAGAATGATGCAACTCAGTGTCAGAGTTAGATGCCCTTGCTCCTGACTCCGGAGACAGTGTAAGCTCCTCCACTAGACATGTCTGTGCTTTTGGTGACGCCCGGCCTAGTCTCTGGTATTCACTACACTTTAATACCATCCTAAGGGATGACAAGCCCAAGAGAATGTAAGCAACTTTACAGTCACATGGTTAACTAGTGTTAGAACTAAGACCAGAAACATATCCCTGATCCCACCCCCCACACAATTTTACCTATTTTCTCCTGAAAGGGCAACTTTTGTTGTGCCATTTTTCCTAAATGGCTCCCATCACCTGGAAAACTCAGGACTCCCCACCACATCTGCTCACCCCCAGCCTCCCCTATCCTCATCCTGTTTCATTAACCAAAAACCTGGGAGTCATTCTTGATTTCTTTCTTTCCCTTGTAACCTTCATGAGCAAGTCCTATCATATGTGCTTTCAAAATATACCCCAAATTGTCTACTTCTTCTTCTTCTTCTGGCTATCTTCCTAGCCTGAGACATGAGCACACTAGCAAAATAGACTTCTCGTTAATTACCAGAGCAGGTCTCTCTGTTTCTAGCCTTGCCCATCTCAAATATTTTTCACATACAGCAAATAAAATGGACTTAAAAAAAAAAAACACCAATCATAGCTCATTACATCCCTGATTAAAATCTTTCATTGTCTTCCGCTGCATTTAGGGAAATACACAAACTCATTTCCACGGCCCGCAGGACCCTTTATGAGCTGACCCTTTGCCGATATCACATAAGCTCATCATCCCAACTGCTGTCTCCTTCATTATTCTCTAGTCTTACAACCAATTCCCACCTTAGCATCCACCCCAGCATCTAAATGTCACCCTCTTAGAAAGGTCTTCCTTGACCAATGAGTAGCTCTCCCCATGCTGTCATCTTGGTCACTGTCTCTTGTCTGTTCTTCATAGCACGCACCACCACCTGATATTTTCTTGTTTGCTTTCTTGATTTTTTTCTCTGTACTCACCTGTCTTGTTTACCACTGAGCCCTCACTGCCTAGTCAAGCTCCTGACACATCGTGGGTACTCCTGCATTCACTGAGTGGCCATTCTTCTCAGGTACCAATTCCATTTTCCAGCCACTACACTCCTTTCACAATCCTCTGTTTCCAGCCAAAGTCAACAGTGTGTTCTTTCTACACACTCAGTATTTCCCAGAACTGTCTACCGATTGAAAGATACTCAGAATGCACTCAGGGCCAACCCAGCTAAAAGCGTGAAATAATAGGTCGCATCTGTCTTTAGGCTCTCTGTTTAAACTTCTCTTTCTCCTTGTCCATCAAGAGGAGTCATCACCTTTTTGAGACTGTAAATAGATTCATTCTCTGGTCAAGGCTACAGACAGCCGGGTGGCTGGTCTACCACAGTTTTATCTACATGTCACTGAGGCTGACCAAGTGCTTCATAACATTCTGGAGAGTTGGTATCAGAGTTTTCTGCCCAGAAAAAAAAAATCAATGAAATTTCAGTTCTCCAAGTAAATAATATCATTACCACTATCTTATATGCTTTAAAGATGCACTTTTTCTTTTTTAACTGAGGAAACGTTTTCTACTTACTCTGTATACCAGACTCACACGTTCTTAGACCAATCTGCTCTTTGGATGTCTTACTGGCCTCCTAATACAAGTGTCTCTGGGTAGATAAGACATCTCCCGACTCATGTTCATGTGGTCGCCAGCTAGGTAGAGTTGAAAGGCTAAATATTTCTCTTTTGTCAACACATGATTTATATCAGTATGATCTTTCTTGATTCTTGTATCTTATATTTATAAGGCAGTTGGGTTGTTTTATCAAAAATATTTAAATATCTTTAGTTTTTAAATGCTCATTCATTACATTTGTTTCTGTTTGCATACTCTTTCTGGCTACATATATGTAAATAGGTGATATATTTAAGTGGCATATCTAGCCCCTAGCACCTGTCTAGGCATGTGCAAAGACATACAAGAAAAGATTTGTTGAATAAATAATTTCCTTTCAAAATATTTTGAAAAGGAATTGATAGTAAGTTTGTCACTACAAAAATTATTTCTTCACCATTGGAAGGATTACTTAGCAGTTTAAGAATCTGAAACATTTACCCCTGAAATGCTGAAATCATACACAGAGCCTTTAACTATCCAGAATATTCTCCTATTGAAATTTCACTTGGAATGTTCTGATTTGGGCTAATTCTGGTGAATCACTACGCTTGGCAAGATAGAGAGAATACAGCAGCTCCTCTCACCATGAAATCTTACTTCAAATGTGGTCCAGCAGTGTCTCTATATTTAGGCATATGAATAAACTCTCAAGGAATCCCGATCCAAATCTGGTGATTTTGTCGTTTGTTAGACATTTGTTTCCTTGGATAAGATGTTCCCTACCCATTAGATAAGAGCACATCTTGATAAGATGTCATTTATCATTATGTTTCCCCTCACCCCAGCACAAATATCACCTTTCCTAAATCAACTACATATTCTGTTTCAATTTGGGGGCACTGCTAAGTGGAAAAGATTTATTGTGTTCTGTGTAACTTATCTTTGTATGAATGCAGCAGATTTAGCCTTAAGTCAATAAGAGAGACAATTTGATGATTTTAAAATATTTACCTGCTTGGAATAAGAGAAAAACATTTTAGGTTAATCAATGCTATATAACCCATCGCAAACCATAAAATGTAATGTAGATTATATCAAGATTCCAATACTGTGTATATATTTTCTGCACTTTTTTTTTGAGACAAAGTCTCACTCTGTTGCGTTTGGTAGAGTGCTTGGGTGGCATCATAACTCATAGCAACCTCACACTCGGGGGCTCAAGCGATACTCCTGTCTCAGCCTCCAGAGGAGCTGGGCGTACATGCTCCTGCCACTACTCCTGACTAGTTTTTCTATTTCTGCACATTTTTATTGTATGTCCAGAGCTGTCACTAAGGCCATCTGGCAACACTCACTCTTCTGCCTCCTTTCCATCAGTCATAAACTGTACCTCTTCCCATGTCCTCACTTGTGTTACCCCTTAATGAAGTAGTTGAACCTCTCAGGGCTTAACTTTATGCTGCTCCCAGATCGCATCTGAGTTTTCACAGCTGCCTTCAGGGTTGCAGCCTCCAAGATTAACTAGAAGTAGGAACTCCTCACCCACAAATGGTACCGCGTGGGGCGGGCAGCAGGGTACTGCTTGAGGGGAACATTTCCTGGAGACTCTCAAATCCATCAGGCAAGATGAAGGGAGTGAGAAGAGATTTTGTTTTTTCAAGGACAAACTATATGTGTGTGAAAAAACCAGAAGAGGAAAGTAGCATTCTCTGGAGTGTGGACACTGTCCAAAACAGTGCCTGACGCTGATGCTCTGAGATTTAGTAGAATGAGGATGGCGAATACCAATTACACTCTTCTGCGTTACTGAAGGTAATTTCAAGGAAAAATTTCCCACGCATATGTCTTTTCAATGCACGTACATGCACACACACACACACACAACCTTTAGCACAGACTGCCTAAAATAATTTCAGAGGTTAATGGTACCAGATGGCGGTGAGACGTGGGAGTTTCATCAGGAAAGCAGTTAAGAGGTTGGCCTTCTGGTTAACAGATGTACAGTTCAAATGACTAACGCTGTGAGAAAAAAAGAAGAGAAATGCAAAAAAAAAGAACACTGATAGTTTTTATGGTATAGTATCTCTCAATGGAGGTAGTACTGATAATTTAATGCTTCAAAAATATACATAAGTGGCATGATTTTTAAAGAAATTCAGACTATTACAGGAGTATGAACATTTTGGTTATGTACAATCCTTTGTGCCAAAGTTATAAGTGTGCCCTTTACCCATGTGCATTGTACCCATTAGACGTGAATTTGAATTAGTTTAGTGCTGAGTACACGGGGTGTTTCTTTTGCCATTCTTGTGACATTTCACTTAGAAGAATGGTCTCCAGTTCCGTCCAGGTTGATAGAAATGATACTAGGTCACTATTTTTTATTCTATGGCTAAATAGGGCAGCACAACTTCTTAACAGGAACACACAATACCTTGAGGAATTACCAGAAATAATAAACCGAGTGGTACCTTTAGCAGATGGAGTTTTGGTGACTCCTTTGAAGTCAGGAAATAGTCATGAGACAACAAAAAGTGAGTTCCAAAATTGCAAAAACAAACTGACCTTCATAGAAGGGCAGAGTCATGCTCTCCCTCCCACTATATCCAAATACTATTAAGAACACACTTTTGACAAGTTTGCACTCATTTTCTAAAATACACTTTGTACGTTTTCTTTATGTTTCTCACTATATCATTGACATTCTAAATTCATATTGAACCAGACAACTGGATTTCTAATCCCAGTGAAATGTTTTTGAAATAAAAGGAACTACAGAAAATGCCTGAGGGATCTGTGCCCTCAAGTCACCTAAAGAGTAAAGGAAAAGTTAAGGTGTGTTCGTAAGTACCTATGAATACCTAGCACATAGGTAGAGCTAGCTGCCACACGTGCTTGGGTATAAGTTGTGTAGTGTACAGCCTGCGTAGCCATCCGGGGTAGCCTGTAAATAAAGTGACGCACCGTAGTTCAAAGGAGAGAGAAGTTTCTTTCATCTGGAAGATCAGAAAATGTTTCCTGGAAGAAATGCTTGGGTTCTGCATTAGTGATAAAGATTCACACACACAAAGGTTGGAATGACAATGGAAGGCATTCATCTAGAGGAAACAGGCTGAGTCTGACACCCCTGGCACAGAACCCCTGAACTAAGCATGGTTCTGGGTGATGTGGTCAGCAGGTGCTTCTACGGCCCGACCTCCTCACGGGACTGCTTTTGATACCTGCTGATTCCCTTGACTGCTCCCTCCTGCCCTCCTTTTCTCAGCTGACCCTCCCAAAGGGTTCATCTTAGGCCTCACTGCCTGCCACCCACCTTCCATTCTGGCCTGGGGTACGTGCCACCTCGGTATATTCCCAGGGCACTCTGGACCCATCTGTCATATCACTTACCACTGTTCACATGTGTTTGGAGCAGTTTCCTTATCTGGATACCTCACAGAATGTTGGGCCTCCCAAAGGCAAAGACTGTGCTTGCCAGGCTCACAGCTAATTCTCCAGCAGCTACAATGGTGCATGGAACCCAGCCTGTGCTCAGTAAACAATTTTTGTGTTGCTTATGTGAAGATATTTTATTACATCAATTAAAATATATTTGTGAGAAAGTGGAACCGGTATCATGTACTAGGCTTTTTGTTCAATTCAACTTCTTTTAAAAGTGTCTTGATATTAATAAAATAGCATTAATTATAGATAGTAAGATTATCTACCCCTTTAATTGTTAAAACTCTGCTTTTAGAACTTTGGGGGGATTATTATCCAACTAAATAAATGATCCATACTCTCCTGCCCCCCTCAATCTTCATGTAGCAAAAATATAGAAACACATGAGTTTCAGTTATTTTGAAAGTACAGAGAGTATATGAAAGGCTAAGGACATTGGATTTCATCCACCAATCTATCCATCCAAAATAGACCAACTTCATGCCAGGACTTTTCTAGGCATTGGGGATACAGTTGGAAACAAGGTAGATTACAAGGCAGGGGGAAGATAAACACGTAAATAAATAATAATCAAATGATGTGGTGTGGTGGGCACCATCAAGAAAATAAAATAGGGTTTATGACACCGGGTGTGGTGGCTCACACCTGTAATCTTAGCACTTTGGGAGGCCAAGGTGGGAGAAACACCTGAGGCCAAGAGTTCCAGATCAGACTCACCCCCAGCTCTTAAAGAAATATTAGCTGGGCATGGTGGTGGGTACGAGTAGTCTTACCTGGTCGGGAGGCAGAGACAGGAGGATCTATTAAGCCCAGGAGTTTGAGGTTTCAGTGAACTGTGATGATGCCATGGCGCTCCAGCAGAGCAACATAGCAAGACCCTGTTTCAAAAAAAAAATGGAGATTGTGGTAAGAGGCGGAAGCATAGTGGGAGGGGCCATTTTGAGAAGGTGCATTTAAGCTGAAAGATGACAGGAAAGACATGAGAAGAATTTGGAGAAGAATGCAGAAGATGTCTTTTGCATTGTGTAACGTTGTAAAAGACAAAGTCAAACATCTTACTTTAAGGAAATGCAAATCCATTGAATGCCAGTGAAAAGTAAGTATAATCTAGACTTTCCCAGAGTTTCCCCATCCTGCCCTCTCCCTTCCCTGCCACAAAACCAAGGCTTGTCTAGCTTGAAAGTCACGGTCAGAGCAGCGAGCCCCTGAAATGGGCGTGGCGAGCTAGAGTTCAAATTCCATTCCCCATTTCCTATTTAAATAACTCCTCGCTTCCCTTTCCTGCTCTGAAGCAGTCGGTCTTCTTGCTTGCAAACCACTGAAACTGACTCTGGGTAATTTAAGATGAAGATAATTATTTGAAAAACAGGTGTATTTTTAAAATTGATGTGATGAAAATGCTGGAGAATCAAACTTAAAAAAAAAACAAAACTGAAAAGAAACTGAGGACCCAGGTGTAGCCCTGACAGGAATACGGGCTTAGGACACGGATCCGAGGGCTACTGTGGCTGCCTGGATGAGGACTTCCTGACTCATTCCACAATCACTGCCTCCAAACATCATCTCTCAATATCCTTTTGTCTGTCCATCCCTCTCTGGGGATTCGGATTCCTTGGAAAAACCAATGAATCCAGTTGGCCAAGTCTAAGTCACATGCCTACACCTGGGTTTTCTCATCTTGAAAATGGGCACATTGGTGTCCATCTCATAGTATTCTTGTCAGAATTAAACTAGATAATATAGAATATGAAGAAGCTGTTATTTATGTTGCTTCACTCCTATTTGGGGCCCTTAAGGTACAAGTTCTCCTGATAGGCAGAGCTGATGCTGACGTCTTTGTTCTAATTCTAATAGTTGCCCTTCCATCCTTCCTTCTTTCCTTTTCTTTTCTTTTCTTTTTTTTTTCTTCCGTCCTTCCTTCCTTCCTTCCTTCCTTCCTTCCTTCCTTTCCTTTTTTTTCTCCTTTCTTCTTTCTTTCCTTCTTTTTCCTTCTTTCCTTCTTTCTTTCTTTCTTTCTGTTGTCATTGTTGTTTAGCTGGCCCGGGCCTGGTTCAAACCCGCCAGCCTCAGTGTACGTGGCTGGTGCTGAGTGGGCGCCAAGCCTGATAGCTGCTGTTTCCATCATAGGTCCTGCTCTCTCTCCCTGACATTTCATCACTTGTTTTTTCTTTATTGCCTCTTTAGTTTCCACCATAGTCTCTTTAATGAATCTCAGTTTTTTAGACGTAAATGTTGGCCTTTTATAAATATCATTGGCCAAGCTGAGAATTTATTGCAATTTATGAGGCAAAAACATGTTTCAGGCATAATTTTCAAGATTTTGGCTCATCTCTGCCACGATTTTTAATTGATGGGTTTGAAGGAAAATAGTATTGCATTCTTGGTTTTCTTTTCTATTTTTAAGTCCAGAATGAGCCTATAAACTGGAGCTTACAGAAGGTTGTTCAACAGGACAATATTTTAGCCTCAGCACTATTTCCATTTGAGGCAGGTAATTTTTTGTTGTTGGAGCTACCTTTTGAAAGATATTTAGTGGCACTCCTGGCTGTTGGTGTCTTCCCTGTCCCCCACATGAAGTGACAACTAAAGATGTCTCCTAGGGATTCAAATAGTCGTGGTTGAGAGCATTTTACCCAAGCTTACTCTGTCTGGCACTTGGCTAGGTAGTTTATATCAACCTGTCTCTGTTCTATGAGGCTTTTTACTAAACAGTATTTAAATATTTTACCCCAATGTAGGGGACAAAGTTTTTGCAGTTCCTAACCCATAGTCTGCATCTTGGACCTTATGCTATTGTGAATAGGGGGACTTAGCCTACAGCATGTGTAAGGGTCACAGCCATAAGGCCACTTAAACGTGCCCTTTTTACATGAGACTTGGAAGCTCACTATTGTTAAAATAACACAGCTCTATGATTGTACAATATCATTGATTGTAGGACTGACAGATTTTTTTAACTTAAAAATATTCTATTAAATGTTCACAAGTATTCTTTTTAGATTAGTAAAGCATAAATGGTGAATGCATTTGAATTCCACTTTATTCCTCAGACTTACCAACAGTGAGTCTATGGATGATCTTCAAACACCAGAACCATTGTGGGAGCTTATTAAACTGCCTGTTCCTGGCCCGGCTGTCATTATTAAAGTGACTTCGAAGATAAACAGTAGACCCCAGGAATGTCATCTAGACAAGCATCTCAATTAATTCTGATCAAATCTTCCACCAACATATGTTGAGAAAGATTGGTCTAAGCCTTCTTCACACTTGGAATAGAAAGATTGTTCTCAAACACTGCTGGCCCTGGCACACCATCCAGTGTCATCAGACATTGCTATTCAGAGGCATGACCATGATCGTGAGATATTCTAAAGGGTACCAAGGATTCATTTCAACTTTGCTTAGCTAAATTCGTAGTTTTGCGTCTGGTAATTAAATGATGCACCACTAGGAGCTGAATAGCCTCTCTTATAAATCAGCTGGGTTTAATGCAGCTGTGCTAGACATCCGTGACACCTACACTGGCTATCCCAACCTCTGCTGTCTTAGAAAGTTCTCCACCAATTCTCCCAAATTGAACTTTCAATTTATCACCTGAAGTAAAACATGTAATCTGGGTTAAATAATTATTTTATATCTGTACCATAATATCAATTTAAGAAGAAATTTCAAGTGATAAGGGTATGGTTTTAATTAAAAATTTATCAGAGTGTGATGATACTAATGCTAAGCTCTTAACTGAAGTGAGCATTGGATGATCAAAAGTTGGATACATGTTAAATTTGGGTGTGTGTTTCGTCATTGACAAGCACTTGCCAACTTTACTTTTTCCCTGGTGGCTTGCAAATGTTGTTTGACATTGACCACAAAATATAACAAGAGTTTCAAAATAATGAAATATAAGAAAAAGCATTCTACTATTAAAGAAGTGATTCTTATAATTAAGATTTTAAGCTGAAGTTTTACATTGCAAATCAGTAGCAAAATAATCCACTTTTCAAGAACATTAAATGATTAGTGAGATTCATATGAATGGAGAATTGTGTCTTATCTGGAATTTTTTAAAAACAATAAATTTTACTATTGCATGAAAGGAATAGCCCAACTTCCAAATGAAGGGAACTTTTATTTACACCACACATACTAGTACACATAAATAATTAGCATGTTCTTAGTAAATGTGATTTTTTTTCATAAACAAAAAAGCGTAAGCCAATTCAATAATTAAAGCTTGGCTTCCTTTTCCCAGATAAACCACAGAATTAGTGAGAAGACACAGAAGCAGGTTTATCAGACAGAAAGCTGTAGGATTACATCTGTAAACAAAGTTAATACCAGAAATTGCTTAACTCTGTTTGATTTTAGAAGGTCATGTCCCTCAGTGATAATTTTAGAATATAGTCTGGAAACTATATTCTAAAATTATCACTATAATTTTAGAACTATATTCTAAAATTATTATCTTACAGATAGAAACTGGACGTTTCTATCTGTAAGATGTGGCAATGTATATTTTATTTGGTAGGTTAAGAGCCATCTGATGAATTATTCTTATTCTATTCAGACAGAGCAAAGAATAGAAGCAGGCCAGGTAAGGTGGCTCACATCTGTAATCCCAGCATATGGGAAGCCAAGCAAGATAATCACTGGAGACCAGGAGTTTGAAACCAGCCTGAGAAACATAAGGAGAGCTGTCTCATAAAAGGAAGGAAAATGTGTGAGTTTCCTTATCCTGGGCTATTGATCTTCCGTAACAATCGTAATTTACCCACCAAAGCTCTCTGGCAAGGATTATTTGAGAACTTAGGTAGACAGGAAAGCTCTAAGTAATGGAACGTCTCTGAAGACTAACAATACGGTAACTTGCGTCTTCATTCCATTAGAAGCACCACCCCTACGCATTGAAAAACATTTATTCTGATTTCATGGCCAAGTTATAAGAAGGCATCAGATTCCCTGCCTTGCAAAAGCCCAGTGAATAAATAAATCAATAAATCCTCTCTGTTATTCCTCTCCCATTTGAATCCGGCCTCTGAAGTGTAATGAGTTTTGGAGTTGTGTCAAGATAAAAGCTCCTGGGATTCATTTCTTGAAGTTGGAAAGCCTTGTAGTGTGTCTTTGTGGCTGAGTTGTGGAGCAGAGTGCCATGGCAACTAGGCTACTCTGCAGCCTCTGCCTTAATGGCGGCAGTGAACAGGGCCATGAAACATAGGAGTATCGCCCTAACAATTACCATAGTCCAAATGTAAGGTAATGAAGGCCAAAATGATGGCAAGGAAAACTGGAATAAAAAGAAGAAACAAATAGGGGCAAAATTGCAAAGAAAGATTATCTAGAACTTGTCAGTTTTCAAAAGGAGAAGAGAAAGAGAAGGCAAAAATCCAAAAATCTCTCCCTTTTGAAACCTACGAAGCTGTGAATATAGCATTGCATACTTTCATAGCAAGGAAAGTCAGAAAGATGAACATTTGGGGCTTCAAAGATGTGTAAGGTTTGCAGTTTATTAAATTTGAAGGGCCGATTCAAATGAAAGTGTCCAAAGGCTTGTGAAAGAATAGAAAGAGGATTTTGGGTATTTTCACAGAAATGTCATTGGAAATGGAAAAAGTAAATGTGTTCTTCAAGGGAGAAAGTATGGGGGAAGAAGCTTCTGTAGATGGCTAAGAATAAAAATTTCAAAAATATTCTCATGTAGCAGGAGGGGGAGGGAAAACAGGCATCTGAAAAGAAACAAAATTCTGAAAACATATCTAAAGAGTTCCTTGGCAGAGAAGCACA
The DNA here is from genome assembly GCA_963574655.1 of Perodicticus potto. Lineage (NCBI taxonomy): Eukaryota > Metazoa > Chordata > Mammalia > Primates > Lorisidae > Perodicticus > Perodicticus potto. Next base: position 73,973 of record CAUYRH010098667.1, read on the forward strand.
TTTCCAGGAAAAGGCTGGTCAGCTGTGTCAGTGATTTGTTTAAAGATCAAGGAAAAATCGAAGGTGGATGACATTCTGGTGAACACACTGGAAAGGAATTAAATCAGCTTGTGATAAGTTGAAGGCAAATTTGAAAGGAGATCGTTTGGTGACAATCCTCTAGAGATAGTGCCAGTGACATTTTGTATTTCATCTTCAGCACAGCCCGAACAGATGGTGTGATGAGGATCTTTTCATGTAATGTTTCATCTGGATTCACAACCCAGGCGGTTCTGTTTCCTTACTTGCCTGCAGAACGGACAGAAGCAAACCCTCTGCATTCCCAGAGGAGGCAGAATAAGGCTGATGAGCAGGATGTCTGTGATGGCCCTGCCTGCGGGTTCATGAAGACACTTTGTGAATTACTAATGTAATACGTTACCCAGTACAATCTCTCACTGCCACAGACCTGGGAGTTAAGGCTTTATAGCACATTTTAAATGAGATACAATTGGTGTCAGAACTGTCAGGTTTCAACATCTTAAAATTAGCTATGAAAAGTAAGATTGATAAAATTATATTTACATCAATATTAAAAGAAATTTTCCTGTAAGAAATGTAAATATGCCACTCTCTTAATTTTCAAATTTAGCAGATCTCACACCAAACCTTTTCACAATGATAAATTTGTCTGTATGATACGGAATACTGAAGTCCTCTCTAGAGGTTTGAAATACAGCCTAAAAGCACTCAAATTAAATATTGTAAAATACTTCCATATTTCTTTCTTAATTTATGGCACTCCTCCATATGTTTTATACATACGTATGTATAAATATATATAAAAATATACGATATATATCTCTCCTGAATTTTTTTGTCATTGCTATTTCAAATGTTTTTTCATATTTTGTTCTACTTTATGATGCATTAGAAATTAGTGTAACAAATAAGATTATGATTTTATTAATTACAGGCCATAAGTTATAATTATGCCTCTCGATTAACCCAAGTAATTTCCTCTTTATAACACAAGTAATCCTTTTGCAGACATAATTTTTATGCGTAGGTAATAATCCTACATTTTATAGAGTTATACTGCTTATAAATAATAGAACATGCTGCAACTAACCCCAGTATTCTCATTATAATGAAAGATCAGTAATCAAACCAAGCATAGGAACACGGCCAGGTTCCAAGAAAGATCTGGAATGATCTAGGTTTATCTGTGTTCCTTTCTGCCCTTCGGCTTCATTATTTTTTTGCTTTGAAGACCAGCTTTCTCTGCTCCCAAGTCAGCATATAAAACATGGAGACCCAGACTTCTTGGATCTATGTGTTAGAATTCAGCCATGAAGGAAGAAACTGAAAAAGCTCTCTCTCAGTTCCATTGTTAAAATTCCTAGGCAAAAGACTGGCATAGATTTCATCAGCTGTATATTCTTAGGTGAATCAATCAAGGAGTGGGTCTAGAGAGGAGACTGGGATTTTAAACTCTGCCTGTCCGCTGTGGGCAGGAGCTGTGGATCTTTGAGACAAAATGACTGCTCTGAACCTATAATCGCCATTGTGATGGGAAAACAGCATTTGTAGGATCAGACTCTGTCTAAGGGAGTGATGACATAATTCAGTCACTTTAGGTTTAAAAACAAATCAATTTGCTTAGAAGAAAACTACAACGATAGCTATTATCTGGATCTATTTAAAATTATAGTTGCCTGTTGGAAATGCTGGTGGAAAATGGGGCAAGTGAGAGGACACATTTTTAAAAAACATAAGACAACTGGCATTATTTAATCAGTTCTGATATGGAGAGAAGTTTAAGGCCTAGAATACTTGGTTGTTGAAGAAGGTTCTTGATCTGCTGCTTCAACCCCTTCACGGCAGAAACCAGAAAGGGAAAACGCATCTTCCCTGCCTCTCCGGAAGCCTCCTGTGGCCCTGTTACCCAGTTCCCGTGCTTGGGATGTAAGTGGAAGCTGTTGGTCACGCTGCCTCTCCTGCTCTTCCCCTGAAATCCTGGGACACCTGAGGTGCATCAGCCACCTCTAAGGATGGCAGAGCAGGAAAAGAGGAGAAAATGAGAAATTATGGGCTGCTTGTGCTTGGATTCCTCCTGTATGAAGCAGATAAATTTCTTAACTCACATAATCCACTCTGCGAGGTTTTTATGAGACACAGCTGCACAGAGCCTGATGACGATGGCTGTCTTGACAGCAGGAACATGACGAGCACTGTGGAACTTCATATAAAGGCAGCCGATTTTTAGCGCAAATCTTTTTGCCCTTGTGTTTATTAATTTTGCGTGTCCACTTGACTGGCCACAAGGATGCCCTAAGACAATCTGTTCAAACATTATTCTGAGTGTTACTTGAGTAGGGGAGAAAACACAATTTCTTTTCTTTTCCTTTTTTTAGGGTCTGAGACAGTCTCCTAAAAACAAAAGTCAAATTAACAAAAGAAAAACTAGAAGTTTATTAGCATGATCTATACCTTATTACCCAGAAGGGGCTTTGGTTTAAAAATTATTGCCCTCCTAAGGCGGTGGCTTAGGGGTCTTGCTTAAATGGCATTTCAACACGGAGCTATAAACCCTCCATTGGACAGGATAAAGGAAGAGCGTTTCCAGTCTAGGCAGGAGATGCAGGGAGATAGTAAAGCTGTTTCCAGATTCCTCTGGTGCCTGCCGGTGCCTTCTCCTGGAGATAAACAAGTGCTTCCCTCCAGGGGGAAGTATTTATGTCCTGTCTTCAGGCAGACAGAGCCTGGGGCAGAGTGTTTACTGCGTTTTGGAGTCTTTAATTCAACAATCATTCATATTTTAGGGAGAAATTATATTGATTTCCTTAATCTGCGAGGGTACTTCTGGATGAGATGAACATTTGAATCCATAGAGTCAGGAAAGCAGATTGCTTTCTCTAACCCCACAAGTTAGTTAAAGACACAAAGGCCAGGGGAGATGGAGGAGCTCCTGTCAGGCTACATGAGCTGAGACGTTGGTCCTCTCCTGTCTTCGAATTTGAAATGAAAATCGCCTCTTTGGGGTCTCTCTCTGGCCAGCTTTAAGACTGGAGCTCATACCATTGGCTCTCCTGGTTCTCAGGCCTTCGGACTGGAATTGGAACTGCATTGTCAGCTCTCCTGGTCCCCAACTCACTGACTGCAGACTTTGGGACATCTCAGCCTCCATAACGTGTAAACCAAATCCTTACAGTAAATTTCTCTCTCTCTCTCTCCCCATTTATATATAAAATATGTATGTACAACATTCTCATTCTCTAAAGGAGTCTATTTGGGCAGTATGGGAGGCTGAGTAATTGCCCTCCCCGAGATGTCTACATTCAAATCCCCAGAAGCTGTGAATATGGTACCCTACATGGTTCAAAGGGCCTTGAAGACAGATGTGGTTAAGTTAAAGAGCTTGAGATGAGAAGAGTATCTTTTATTGTCTGGGTGAGCCCAATGTCATAACGAGGGTAGGGCAGAAGAGGGAGGCAGAAGGGTGAGAGATGGCGGATGGAAGAAGAGCTCGAAGAGGAAAGCAGATGCTCTTGCAGACTTGGAAGACAGAAGAAGAGGCCGTGAGCCGAGGAATGTAGGCAGCCTCTGAAAACTAGAGAAGGCAAGAAAATGAATTTTTCTCCAACATTTCCAGACAAAAAAAAAAATACAGCCCTGGGGAGCCATTTTAGACTTCAGGCTTCCATAATTATAAAATAATAAACTTGTATTTTTCTACTACTAATGCATGGTAATTTGTAGTAGAAAGCAAATTAACAGAGGGGCTTCAATTAACACAGTATAAACACGACCAGATTCCTGCAAGAGTTCCCAAAGAATCACACAACCTCTGGTCACCTCTGGGATCCACTGTAGGGCCCTGCCCTTTCAGCAGATTCAAATTTTCCTTTCTAATCTAATATGAATAGTAATGCAGACTTAATGGCAAATCTAGTTTCTTTTATCCAAAATTGACTTTTGAACTCAGCTACCCAGAGGTTTTGGTGAGTTAGTGGTATCCAGTGAGTGGAAATTTCATTTGTGTGACATTTGATACAGAGCTCTCTGAATGTATGATTAACTTTTGCAGATCAGATATTACTGCATTATCAAATTTATAGAAAGTAGCAAGGTAATTATAAGGCAGCTATTTTCAGCATACTCTGCCAGGCTATTTCACTGCCAAATCATTATGCCCTGGAAAACAGCATGAGGTATTATCGAAAACAAGTTTGCTCTCAGGAGCAATCGGTTCGGATAATTGCATCTTCATTATCGACAGTTCCCTTAGGAGTTTGGGGTCTTGAGATCCGCTCTGCTCTGGGGCTGCAATTCATTAAGGTTTCCATCCTGAGCCAGTTTTAATTAAACTGTGTTCCTTTCCTCTTTGATATCACATAGCTTGTTTCTCCTAGCAGGTCATAGATATCGTAGAAATCCAGCTGTTAAGTTAATCCAAGATCCCCCTCCTAGCTGTCATTTTGTGGAATTTCCTGTCAGTTTACAAGTTCAGCAGTTTATTTAGCTGAAAGAACCTAAAATGTACCTGCTTCCTCCAAAAGAAAAAGAAAAGCAAAAAAGGAAAAAGCTAAAGAAAAGAAATACGAGGTAGCATCTTGGTTTGGATCTTCTAGATGGGGAAAAACCTACGTAAGGGGTACAATGAACGCCACCTGGGTGATGGGCACACTCACAGCCATGACTCAGGCATACAAAAGCAATCTGTGGAACCAAAACGATTTGTACCCACTCCTAAAACTTTGAAATTTAAAGAAAAATGAAAGAGTGGAGACATTCATAAGCTGACACCATGGTTATAGCAATGATACTAGGGAATGAATTTAATAGCCTAAATATCAATTTTTAGTTGTCTTCATTCTGAAATAAAACTGTCTTGGGATTAGTATGACATGATATGATAAGCACATTTCTGGAACTGATTATAATCATTCTTGTTTGATGCACAAAATGAAAGAGGCTTGTTTGTGTGGTACTTGTTTGTTTTCACTGACAAGCCATAATGCATCCTTAACTGCATCTCTCCTTAGCTGTCATTATCGGTTTCAGAGTGACGACTTTGTCTCAGCCATACAGGTTCTCCCTCATTGTGAATAAGAAAAAAGAAAAGAATCTCTCTGCTCATCCAACAAGCTAATAAATATTCATCGAGTGCCTTCTTGATGAAAGGCCCAGTGCCAGACAATGAATAGGATATAAACTGTTGAAGTAGGCTCTGCATTCTGACAGTTCACGGAGGGGAGCTGTGTATGTTAGGCTCATTCTCTGGCTCAAAGAGGAATTCGGGGACTTGCTGTCTTTCCCCCCAACTCCCCATTGCCATGGCTGGGACAGAGGATTTGATGACAGGAGCCTGAAGGAAAAGTGATTAGTTGAGAAGCATGGTGTAGTCGTGGGGTTATTATGGGGACAAATAAGACAACAGGAATAAAAAGAAAAATAATGTCACAAAATGCATTTAAAAAGAAAGGCTTAAAAGAATTTACCAATTGATTGTCCGTGTAGGTAAACATGTAGATAAATTTTAAAAACCGTTCTTCCTTTAATTTTTTAAAAATGCATACGACAGCTTAAAGAAAAAATTAAAACATTGTTTTATGGAGTTTCATATAGATACATACAATCTGTAGGATGAAGGGGGGAGGATAAATGAAAACATCCCCCATTGTTACACTAACGTGAAGCCATCAGATATTTACTTCATGGTGTGAAGAATTAAGGATATATATTTTAATTCCTACAGCAGTCACTGAAATTTAATGCAGAAAGGAATAGCTAAAAAGTCAATCGGTAAATTAAAATAATTTTTTAAATTATTCAAATAATCTAAAAGAAAAAAAAGAAGAGATAGAGGAAAAACAAACAGAGATGGATACAGAAAACAAAGAATAAAATGATAGGTCTAATCTAACCCTATCAATAATTACATTAAGTGTCAAAAATCCATACATTTCGAATACAAAGCAGAGATTGAAAGAATATTTACAAGCAAAAACCTGGTTGATTTCTCCATATGAGATATAATTTAAATGTGAAGTTGTAGATATGTAGAAATTAAACAGATGGAAAAAGAAATGGGATTAAAAACAGAAGGGGTGCAGTGGCTGTTTTAATATCCTTAAGACAAAAAGCATTTTCAAAGATAAATAAGAAATTTTCATACTTATAAAAGTGTCAATCCACTGAGAAGATACAACAATCGTAAATGTTTGTTTTTTTTTTTATTTTTACATATGCATGTGTTAATTACGTTTCCACTTTTTGCCTTCACAGAATTTAAAAGGCTTAACATTTAAAGTTTAATTGGTTTAAAAACAATTATAAACGTTTATGCATTTAATAACAGGGTAAGAAAATATATGAAACAGAGATTGGCAAAATTTAAAGGAGAAATAACTTTGCCAACATAGTTGGAGACATCAAATCTCACTATCAGTGAGTAATAGAACAACGAAACAGACATCCAGTAAACTTATAGGACAGGTGGACAAAATTATTGATTTTTTTTTTGAGACAAGGTCTCGCTCTATTACCCAGGCTAGACTGCAGTGACATTATCATAGCTCATTGCAATTTCAAATTTCTGGGCTCAAATAATCTTTCTTCAGTCTCCCTAATAGCTGGGACTGCAGATATATGCCACCATGGGTAGCTAATTTTTTTTTTAAATTTTTTGTAGAGACTGAATCTTACTCTTAGGTCTTGAACTCTGGGCCTCAACAAATCCTCCTGTCTTGGTCTCCCAAAGTGCCAGGATTATAGGTGTGAGCCACTATGCTTGACCTAACAATCCTATTCTAATTGCCATTTATAGAACAGTACATCAAAAAATGTGTTGAATACACATTGCTTTTAATGCATACATAGTGTGTTCATAAAGGAACTATTATATATGCTGGGCTATAAAACAAGTCTCCTACATTTCAAAAGGATTAAAATTATACATAGGATGTTCTCTGACCACTATGGAAAATTAATTATAAAATAATAATGTGTATAGAAAACTCCCTAATATAGGCAAATCAAACAGAATGATGCTAAATAAGACAAAAAGCAAAGAAGGACTTATAAGAGGAAATCAGAAAATACTGTTAATTGAGTAACAACAACTAAAAAATTACAACATATCAAAATTTGTACAGCATGACTGAAACAGAGCTTAGAGGGAAACTTATGGCTTTCAGTTCTTCTACTATAATAAAAAAATGCATCTGAAATGAACAACTGAAGATATCTCCTTGAGAAACCTTAAAAACAACAAAGAATAAGCAATCAATGAAAGAGACAACAGAAAAATAATAGAGAAACAAAGTCAAAGTCAATTCTTTGAAAAATTCTAAAATATTTATAAACATTAACTATGTTAAATTTAGCACAAATTAAGATAACAAATTATTACTTATGAAATTATAATTGAGAATGAAAGATGGGTTATCACTAAGACAATACACACATTAATAGTATAATAAGGGAATACTATTAACAACTATATGACAACAAATTGACCGATTTAGATGAACAGACACATTTTTTGAACAACATTATTTATTAAAACTAACACAAGATACAAATCTGAAAAGTCCTATCTCAATTAAGGAAATTGAAATCATTGCCTAAGTACACCTTTAGAGAATATCCCATGCCTAACCTATTTTCCCTGGTGAATTTTATGAAATATTTAAGGGACAAATAACAACATTCTTAAAAGACATTATTTGGGAAAATGCAAAAGATGAAACATTTTCTATTCATTTTATGAAACCAGCATAATTCTAATCCATATACTGACAAAGATATTATTTTAAAATTATCCATCATATTGCTAATAAATATAGCTTTAAATCCTTCAGAAAAATATTAGCAAATCAAATACACTAACATTGAAAACTGCTTTTCATCAAAAGACAATTTAAGATTTTGAAAATGGGAGGTATTTGCAAAACTCACAATGTCAGATGTGGGAATCAGATGTCATGCCCATATTTCCTGGTCCTTAGTTCCCAGTATGGAAGAATGGTTACTGGTACCAAGTCCATGGAGCAAATGAATAAACCAAGCTGACACAAGCAGGCCAAGTGCCAAAGTTTATTAAAGTACAGTATGTTCCAGAGAAGGAATGGGCCTGGAGGAGTGTAGGAGACTGTGAGTTTAACAAGATTTCTCCCCTTAATGCTGATCCCCCAATTCTATATGTTGAGTGGGGGGTGGAACATTTATGGTTTTTCTTGGAAAAAAAAAGTATTCTTGGAAAAAAAAAGTAGAGAATTCCTACAACGCCTAACCCCTTTTCTATCCTTGCAAGGCAATTTCCAGGAGTTGCTATGATGTTTGTAAACTGTTATGTAATGGGGAGCAGTGATTTCACTATGTTAATGAAAGCAGGTCACTGGAGGGTACACTTTACTTGTACACATGTTTCAAAGACCATTTGTGTGGCCTTGCTCATATCTCCACTTTGTGGCTTCTCTCCCTCTTTCTGCATGGTCAGTCCTTGGAAACCCCCCATCATAAGCCAAACATCTGTTCAGTCCTTGGAAGCCCCCTTGACATGTCACCTGTCCCTTCCTGGGAGCCCCCTCTGGCTCATTTATTTCCTAGTAGACAAGGAGTCTCCCGGTCCCATTTGTTCCTCTCCCTCCCTGACAATAACTAATAAAAAGGCTGAATCCAAAACACATCTTAGAAAAACTTTTCAAATCAATGAGAAAAAGAATGGCCAACACAGTAGAAAAGTGGGCAAGACACTTAAATAGGCATTTCACAAAATAAGAGAAAATGGCCCATAAATGTAGAAAGAGGGGCTCTACCTCATCAATCATCACAACCATCAGGGAAATGCAATTGATGTCACATTTCAATACCATTATGAACCCACCTGAATGGGAATATTAAGAAATTGATAATACCAGGTGTAGTCAAGGGCAAGCAACAAGGGGGACTCTAATATACTGCCGGTGAGAGTGGAATTGATATGATAACTTTGGAAGACTGTTTGGCGTTTCCCACTAAATTTGAAAATACATAAAACCAAAAACTCACCACTCCTACTCCTAGATAAATGAGTGTAGACAAAGATGTGTACAAGAAAGTTGACAGCAACATTTCTTGTAATAGGCAAACATTAGAAATACCTCAAACGTTCATTCTATACTAGAGTGGATGAATGTGATGTAATGGTGTAATGGAACAGTACGCAACACTAAAAAGGCATCACAGCTACACACAACAGTAACGAACCTTACCAACATTATCATTGAACAAAACAGCTAGACACAGAAGATTAAGTACTACCGGCATTTACATAGCTTTTAAAAATACACAAAATTCAAATGATAGTGTTTAGAAATGTATTCTTGAGTGCAAAATTATAAAGAAAATCAAAGGAATAATTGTATAACAGCACAGTTATGAGCTGGTGGTGATTGCAAAGCTGCACCAAGAGGCGTCTAGGGGACAGGAAGTGCACATATCCTCACCCTAAGTTATGATTACAAGGGTTTTCCTTGTAATCATTGAGATGTACTTTTTATTTTGTCCACTTTCTCTCTGTGCCATTTCACAATGGAAAAAAACGTTAAAACAAGGAAAGAAGCCAAGTGAGTCTGTCCCTTCACGTTAAACTGCTACAAAAAGATCACATGGAATGAGGGGAAAAGCTTTCACGTTTACCAGCAGCAGGTCACATGCACTCTTTGGATGAAGAGTTTCAGGCAAGACCAGCAAACGGTCAAGTGGCTGGGAGTTGAAACTCAGCGGATTGCAGGAAGCAGAGGCAGTAAGTCCCACCTCCTCCTCCTTGAGGGGAAAGAAAGAAAAAGGTACAATAATGCCAGAAAGGAAGATGCCAATTTTTTTTTTTTTTTAGTTTTATTTTTTGTTGAGTGTCTGGAGTGAGAGGATTTAGAGTACATATTTGACAAAGGAAAATGATGCTGTATATAGGGGAAACTGAGAAACATAATTATTGGATCAACACCCTCTACGTTATGACCCCAGACTTTTCCACCATTTTACGTCTCCTCCTGCCCTTTGCCCAACATTTAGCAAAACACAGAGGGGGAAGACATAGAAATAAGAGGAACAAGGGCAAAGGCAGCTCACATTGGCCATTTTCTGTCATCACAGTTTTCTCAGCGAGGAGAGGAAGGGGAGTGGCTTTACAATGAATAAGGAATTAACATTCTGAAATAAACTGTACCAGAGTTTTGAAGGCCTAAAAATGGAATGTTTTGTTGATACCTGAAATTGCCCTCAATAGCAAAGAGATCCACGGAGGTAAGGATTCAACAAAACTTAAAGGCAATTAGAAAAGAAAAATAAGCTTTAGCAATCTCTTGTACAGAATAGTGGCTGTAATAAATAATTACACATTATGTATTTGGAAATTGCTAACAGAGTAGATTTTAGATATCTTCACCCCCCAAAAATAGTATTCAAATGATGGATTTGTTAATCAGATTGATTTAATCATTCCACAATGTAAACATATATCAAAATATCACATTGTACTCCATAAATACATATAATTGTTATTTATCAATGAAAAATAAAATTTAAAAAAAAAAAAACACCTTAACAGCAATGGTGACAGAGGATAGCTAGTGATTTCACCTGCAGTAATGCTGTGGTTTAACACCCAGAATCTCCTCCAAAACCTTTTCAACTGAAGCCCTCACTTGCCCAGTGCTTCAGGTGTTGGGAGCTGACTGCTCTTAGCTTTCTTGGAGTTTGCCTTCAGCCAAAGATACCCACGCTTCTGAGGTCAGACCTCCTTCTGGAGGGCAGCCTGTATCCAATGACTGGTTCATGTTGGATACTGTGAAGGGCCTCCTAACTCCAGAGCCCCCCAGAGGTGAAATGAGAACCTGGCTGGGCTTGCCACCCCTCTTCTCCGCTCACCCCAGGGTTTCTCAGACTCAGCACTCTAGACTATTGTGAGCTGGATGACTCTTTGTTGTGACAGCCACCCTATGTATTATTACAGGGTGTTCAGTAAGCAGTCCTTGGCCTCTACCCGCTAGATGCCTATATGTCTCCAGATGTTGCTAAATATATCCTGGGATGCAAAATCTTTCCCATTTAGGAAGCATGATGCAATCCTGCCCCCGACGGGTGTTGCTCCTGGGAGCATTCCTCGGGACACTTCCTGCGTGCAGATCACCAGATATGCGGCACGCCCAGGCAGCTCAGCTCACTCAATGAACATGTGCTTATTTATTGGTAAATTATACCTAGTACTACTGTAATTATATATAAACACTGTAGAGTATAAACGAAAACAATTTAAGGTGAGATTGAACAAACAAACGTAATTAGTAGTTCTAGAATTTTCCCCTACTCCTCAAAAGCATGTTTACTAGCATCTCTTAGGCAGCTGAAATCCTGCATAAGAGACCAGTGTCCTAGGAGCTGGGTGGGAAAGGCAAAAAGAATATAGGTGGAGGGTTTAGCCTTAGTAACCCTTTCAGTCAGGAGAAGAAGTGGGAAAAGACTTTAAGGGTGTTATGGAGAAGGTGGTAAGCTCGAAAAAGTCATCGGTGTTTTCAGATGGCATTGGTCACTTCATAAGAATCAGATAAAGGGATTTGTGGCTAAGCAGAGAAAAAGACCAGGCACGTCTGACAAAGCCTGTTAGCTACCTCTTAAAATTCCTTAGGGAAAAAATATAACAAACGTTTAAAAGCTGGCAAGGTCAGTGAGAAGTAAAGTAAGGGGCGCTAGGAATCAAAGTCCAGAGAGAATTGCTTTTAACTGTGGCATTATTGAACTAAAGGTAATTTCTTGAACTTCCAACACATTTCTCTTACATCTAAACTGAAACTAGGCCATCACACACTTTTAGGAACCCATTAATATAAAATCATGCTATTGGAGATAAAAACGAATGTTTAGAAATTCACACAGAAATTGACAGATAATTGTAGTGAGATATTATCATTCCAATTTCAGTGCATTTTAGATGGAGTGGTAAAAATGAGAGAGAGGCTTTGATTAATGTAAGTATAATGTTGAAAACATGCTTTCTTTGCATTTATGTCTAAGGCCCAAGTTTCTAACCTCTCTTGGAACATTCCTCAGCTTTTTCTGAGAGAGTTTCAGGCTAATAATCTGTTAGTGCCTCAGGACAAGATCCCTCAAAGATGGGGAACTATCCTTCTCTGTGTACTCTAGGAAAACATGGGACAAGCTCTTCCCTCAAATATCACGGTAGATGTGTAAACAGTGTGGTATTATAACAAAAAAACAGAACAACTTAAGGTAAACTTGATTCAAACATTCTTTTTCTTTGGTAATCAAAAATCGAGCAAGTGCAAAAAAAAATCGGTAAGCCTAATTACTTAAAACAAAGCAAACACAAAACATAATCTCTACTATAAAAAATTCTAAGCAAAACTAAAAGCCATGGCGGCGCCTGTGGCTCAGTGAGTAGGGTGCCAGACCCATATACCAGAGGTGGCAGGTTCAAACCCAGTCCCGGCCAGAAACTGCAAAAAACTAAAAGCCACATTGGAAAAGTATTTAAATCTCTAAAGAAATCTCAAAATTCAACTTTATGTCAATAAAACATAAACCATTGGTGAAATGGATATATTCCTAGAAAAATATAAACCACCGGAACTGACTCACCAAAAAATACCTTGTGACTGTTATAACCATTAAACAAGCAGAATGAACATTTTAAAACCTACACACAAAGAATAAATGAGCTGAAATGGTTTTGCAGGTGAGTTCTAACTCACATTCAAGCACCAGATTATTCTAATTTTATTAAAACCCTTTAAAGAAATGAATAAAGAAGAAACAAAAATTCTCCAACTCAATTTCACAGGAATAAAACAACAGATGTGGAGGATCAAACTATAGACGAAACGAAAAATACAGATGAACACATTAAAAAGAATTCCATTGCTCTAGTATCCACAAATTCAAATTAAAGCATAAGTAATGTCATTTTTGCTTCTTGAGTTTGTAGTTATTTTGTGGGTATAGGACATGGAAGAGGTAAGAGGACAAATTGTTAACAACTTGACTGGAAAGGAACCAGAGAAATTTGGCAAGATGCATCAAAAGCCATTAAAAAAATGTATATTTTGAATATAGTGATTCTATTTACATGAATATATTTTTAGCAAATAATCAGAAATGAGGGCAAATAAGAATATTTAATATAATATGATAAGAATAAGAATATTTGATCAAAATTATATATGAGAGAGTGATTAATGCATTCTCATACATTCATTCAAAAGAGTGGTTTGCATTATATACATAATGCAAAGGATTGAAATAATTTGAAAAATATTGAGTGACATACAAGAAAGATGAGGACACAGGTTACACACACACAGTTCTGAACACAAAACTGGGGAGGGAATATAACCTAACTTTATGTGAAATACACTAAAGACATTAAAGGTAGCAAAACATTTGAGAGGCTTTTTTACGTGCCTAAGAACATATGTGATATTTATTTATCCCCTCAATTTGTTTCCCCTAAGTTTTCTACAAGTATATATTACTTCATATCCAGAAGAAAAATAACAGTATTTTGAAGTGATCAGATGAACTGTCTGTGGTGTGAAGGGTTATATAACTAGAATGTGGTGGAGTAGAATTAATGGAAAAACTTTGACTCAAAACTTTACAAAACACTAAAAGGGAATTAAAAAGAGTGTGTAGAAAGCACAAAATATTTGGAACTGAGTAGACATAGATTTTAAGCTAGGGTCAGCCACTTATTACATATGTCCTATCTGGAGCTTCCTTTTCTATGGACTTATGATCCTGCCTTACAAGTCTCCCACCTGAAATTGATGAGCTTATGTACTTAATGCACTGGGCACTGTCTGATACAGGGGAGGCTTTGCATAAAAGTCAGATACTATCTCCTTACTAATATCTAAATATTATCATTTGACCTCTCAGTTTTGATCTTTTGCCTAAAATCAAGTTAATATTGCTAGTATTTCTACTCTAGCCAATTAAAACTTGATTCCATAAGGCCTTATACATGTGAGGTGAATTTAAAAAGCCATTTGGCAGAGTTGAATATGAAAATATATCTCCTTCAAGCATAATTAATAAAAGGAAGAAATAATTCATTTAAAGAGATTGAAAAAATGTTAGCTAAATTTACAATTATTTGACCTTATGAATCATTTCATTTAGAAGTCAAAGCAGTTGTACATGAAGATGATTAAAGTGCCCTTGGTAGAGTGTTGTGAAGTCACAGCTCACTGCAACCTCCAACTCCTGGGCCTAAGAGATTCTCCTGCCTCAGCCCCCTAAGCAGCTGGGACCATAGGCATGCCACAATGCCCGGCCATTTCTGTTGCAGTTGTCATTGTTGTTTAGCAGGCCCAGGCTGTGTTTGAACCCACCAGCCTTGGTGTATGGCTGGCACTGTAACCATTATGCTACAGGTGCAGAGCCTAAAGTGAGCCTTTATTAATTAGATAATATCCTAATTATCCATTTTTGACTCTATCAGGAATTTTTAAAAAGAGAAAAAGGGCTGGGGGCAATAGCTCATGTCTGTAATCTTAGCACTCTGGGAGTCAGAGGCAAGTTGATTGCTTGAGCTCAGGAGTTTAAGACCAGCATGAACAAGAGGTATACCTCATGTTTACTAAAAATAGAAAAAAGTAGCCAGGCATGGTGATAGGTACCTGTAGTTCTAGCTACTTAGGAGGCTGAGGGAAGAGGATAGCTTGAACCCAGGAGTTTGAAGTTGCTGTGAGCTACAATGATACCATGGCACTCTACCCAAGGCAACAGAATGAGACTTGGTCTCAAAAAAGTTTTAATTAGTTTGGAGTAAGATGGCAGCTGAGTGCGGTAAGATTGGGGAGAGAAGACTCCAGGCATCTCTGGCTGATGGGCTCTGCCCAGAAACATCCCTTTGGGGATTCAGGGAGACAGCAAGAGACTTCTGAACCCAAGGAGAAGGACAAAAGCAGTGTAGAAGTAGCAAATAATTTCACTGGGTCTGATGCTGCCACAGCTGTAACTGCAACAGCAGCGAGACTGCAGATAGGGAAGGCCTTCCCTGTGGGTTTGTTTTTTTTGGACTTGAGCATTAGATTGAATTACCTAGGGAAAAGTTGGGCAAGAGTGTGGGTAACTTTAAGCATTGTCCAGGGTCTGGGACTGGGCTGCTGGGCTAGAACAGAGCTAACATTGTTCAGCTGTGAGCCACTCACAGCCATTGTGGGAGATCTGCCCCACAGGCTCCGCCCTCAGGGTCACAGAGTGAAGCTCTGGCTGGGTGACCTTGGGTAAGTGATCTAGTGGCTGTGAGCAGCACCAAAGGCTGGGACTGAGACACAGGGAAGAGCACAGATTTCAGTGTTTGGCAGTAGCAGGGCTGCCTTGCAGCCTTGGCCCTCAGGGGATAGAAGGGCTGGTTTTAGTACACCAGAAAAGCAGGCAGTCACTTCAGGAGAGATCCCAGTGACAAGTGCTTTCCTGGGAAAGCTTCTGCTTAGCAAAGGTTAATAGCTTAAAGTGTCTTTTAAGTGGGCTGAGGAGAGATTCAGGCTCTCAACCCTGCAGGGTTTGAGGGCAAAGAAGTCAGGAGAGGCCTCCAGTCTCTATCTCTTACAGTTGTATCAGCATTGTGATAAGCATCTCTTACCCCAGAAGATCACCTGTTGCCCAGACAATATTCAGCAAGATATATATACTGCTTTGTTTTTGTTTTTGTTTTTGTTTCAACATTTTCCCCTTAGATTTTTCTTTGTTCTTTATTTCTTTCTTCATTTTTATAGTTTAAATATAATTTTCCATTATTGCCTTCTTTCATAATAGAACTTCATTTTTGCTAATGTTTCTGCCTCTGTTATATGTTTTCCCCACAATATTATTCTGTAATGTTTTCTGTTTGTTTGTTTTTATTTGATTTATAGTAGTTATATCTTTCCTCTCTATTTGGTGGAGGTGGAATACTGTCTCTGTTGAGGCTGGCAAAGAGCTGCTGACCTCAAGGGAACCACCCAACCCAGCCCCCCAGAGGTTTGGGGGTTTTTAAGGTGTGGGACAAAGTACCCTACTTTATTACTCCTGCCTCCCTCTTTCTGTGCCTCTCTTCTTTTTGTCAATATTCTCTTTTACTCACCCCCTCCTTTTTCTTTTTTTTAAATTTTTTCCCTTCTTGCTCTTCAATCTTCTCACCCTTTTAGTCCTGTACCAAAAGGACAGATAAAAACCTTAGGCATGGTAACTTAAAGAGCAAGAGGAAGTGAAAGGAAAATTAGGGCAAGGAAACAGATAAAATAAAACACTTATGAGGAAGAATCAGTAGAAAAATCCTGGCAACATGAAAATACAGTCCAGAGCAACCCCCTCCCCAAAAGAACTGTAAGGTAGCTACTGCAGAGGATTCCATCTATAAAGAAATGTTAAAAATGACAGAAGGGGAAATTAAATGCAGATGATGAAAACAATGAAGGAAATTGCTGAGAAAGTGGAAAATAACCAAAAGGAAATTCAAAAACAGAATCAAATAAGAGATTAATGATATGAAGAATATAAAAAGGATACGGCAGAGCTGACGGAATTGAAGCAGTTAGGGAACTTAAGGATGCAATAGAAAGTATCAACAACAGATTAGACAATGCAGAAGAAAGAATCTCAAAGATAGAGGACAAAGCTCTTGAGATAACTCAGATAGTTAAGGAGGCAGAAAAGAAGAGAGAGAAAGCAGAATGTTCACTGACAGAATTATGGGACTTTATGAAGCATTCAAACATACAAGTTATAGGTATCCCGGAAGGGGAAGAAGAATGCCCCCAGAGGAATGGAAGCCATAATAGAGAATATTATAAGTGAAAATTTCCCAAATATCACCAAAGATTCTGACACACTCCTTACAAAGGAATATCAGATCCTAGATCACCTCAACTCAAATAGAGCTTCTCCAAGATACATTGTGATGAACCTGTCCAAAGTCAAGACAAAAGAAAAGATTTTGCAAGCTGCCAAGACTAAGCACCAACTGACCCACAGGGGCAAATCCATCAGGGTGACCACAGACTTCTCTAATGAAACTTTTCAAGCCACAAGACAATGGCCACCTACATTTAATTCACTTAAACAAAACAATTTCTATCACAGAATTATCCTGCTAAGCTAAGCTTTATAATTGAGGGAGAAATCAAATCTTTTATTGATATGCAAACATTGAGGAAATTTGCCACAACAAGACCACCTCTACAGGAAATACTTCAACCTGTTCTACACACTGACCATCACAATAGACCACCAGCAAAGTAATCACCCAGAAATTAAAGGACAGAACCTAGCTTCCACAATGTTGCAGAAGATAAAACTAAGCAAAGGACTTTCACAAAATAACATGAATAGAAAAATCTCTACCACACTTACCAATTATCTCAATAAATATTAATGGTTGGATTACTCACTGAAAAGGCATAGATTGGCTGATTGGATTAAAAAACACAAGCCATCCATTTGCTATCTGCAGGAAACACACCTAGCCTCAAAAGACAAATTAAAACTCAGAGTTAAGGGTCGGAAGACATTTTTTCAGGCAAACAATTCAGAAGAAAAGAGGGGTTGCAATCTTATTTTCAGATACATGTGGATTTAAAGCAACTAAAGTCAAAAAAGACAAAGATGGTCATTTCATATTGGTCAAGGGAAAAATACAACAAGAATACAAATATTTCAATTCTAAATATTTATGCACCCAACTTAAATGCTCCCAGATTCATGAAACAGACCTTACTTACTCAGAGGGATATGATGTCCTATAACACCATAATAACAGGGGACTTTAACACTCCTCTTACAGAGCTGGAAAGATCCTCTAAACAGAAATTACACAAAGATATAAGGGATTTAAATGAGACCCTAGAACAACTGTGCTTCATAGACATACATAGAACATTCTATACCAAAGCTAAAGAATACATATTCTTCTCATCATCTCATTCTCCAAAAATGATTATATCCTAGTACATAAAACAAACCTCAACAGAATCAAAAGAATTGAAATTCTACCTTGTATCTTCTCAGAACATTAGGCATTGAAGATGGAACTCAACTCCAAGAAAAACATTCACACCCACACAAAGGCGTGGAAATTAACAACCTTATGCTGAATGACAGTTGGGTGAAAGAAGAAATAAAAGAGGAAATCATTAACTTCCTTGAGCATAATAACAATGAAGACACGATCTATGAAAACCTGTGGGATACAGCAAAAGCAGTCCTGAAAAGAAAATGTATTACTTTACATGCCTACATCCAAAAAACAAAAAGAGAGCACATCAACAAACTCACAAGCCATCTTATGGAATTGGAAAAAGAAGAACAATCTAAGCCTAAATTCAGCATAAGAAAAGAAATATCTAAAATTAAATCAGAGATGAATGGAATTGAAAACAAAAGAATAATTCAGAAAATTAATGAAACAAGGAGTTGGTTTTTTGAAAAAATAAATAAAATAGATAAACCTTTGGCCAGATTAACTAGAAATGGAAAAGTAAAATCTCTAGTAACCTCAATCAGAAATGATAAAGGGGAAATAACAACAGATGCTACAGAGATACAAGGGATTGTCTCTGAATATTACAAGAAACTCTATGCCCAGAAATTGGACAATGTGAAGGAAATGGATCAATATTTGGAATCACACCCTCTCCCTAGCTTTAGCTAGGAAGAAATAGATCTGCTGAATAGACCAATTTCAAGTACTGAGATCAAATAAACAATAAAAATTCTCCCAAACTTCTGGTGGGAGGCCATCTGGTCCGGATGGGCTTACCCCAGAATTCTATCAAACCTTCAAAGAAGAGCTTATTCCCGTACTGCAGAAATTATTACAAAAAGTTGAGGAAGAAGGAATCTTCCCCAACATGTTCTACAAAGCAAACATCACTCTGATACCAAAACCAGGAAAAGACAAACTAAAAAGGAGAACTTCAGACCAATTTCATTAATGAAAATAGATGCAAAAATTCCCAACAAAATCCTAGCGAGTAGTTTACAGCTTATCATCAAAAAAGTCATACATCATGATCAAGTAGGTTTCATCCCAGGGATGCAAGGCTGGTTTAACATATGCAAGATCATAAATGTTATTCACCATATCAACAGAAGCAAAAACAAAGACCATATGATCCTCTCAATAGATGCAGAAAAAGCATTTGATAAAAATCCAGCATCCTTTTCTAATTAGAACACTGATGAGCATAGGCATAGGTGGCACATTTCTTAAACTGATCAAAGCTATCTATGACAAACCCACAGCTAATATTTTACTGAATGGAGTAAAACTGAAAGCTTTTCAACTTAGAACTGGAACCACTACTATTCTACATAATGCTAGACGTTCAAACCAATACAATTAGGTAAGAGAAGGAAATAAAAGGTATCTAAATGGGAGCAGAGGAGATCAAACTCTCCCTCTTTGCTGACAATATGATCTTATACTTAAAGAACCCTAAAGACTCAACCACAAAACTCCTGGACATCATAAAAAAATACAGTAATGTCTCAGGATATAGAATCAATGTTCACAAGTGAATAGCCTCTGTAAATGCCAATAACAGCCAAAATGAGAGGCTAAGGACACAACCCCCTTCATCATAGCTTTAAAGAAAATGAAATACCTAGGATAAACCTAACAAAAGAGGTGAAGGACCTCTATAAAGAAAATTATGAAACCATAAGAAAAGAAATAGCAGAGGATATTAACAAATGGAGGAACATACCATGCTCATGGCTGGGAACAATCAACATTGTTAAAATGTCTCTACTTCCTAAAGCAATCTACAGATTCAATGCCATCTCTATTAAAATACCAACATTGTACTTTCATGACTTGAAAAAAATAATTCTTCGTTTTGTATGTAACCGGGAAAAAATCCCATATAGCTAAGGCAGTTCTTAGTAATGGAAACAAAGCCAGAGGCGTCAACATACTAGATTTTCGGCTGTACGACAAGTCCATAGTGGTCAAAACAGCATGGTACTGGCACAAAAATAGAGACATAGACATTTGGAATCAAATAGAAAACCAGGAAATGAAACTAACATCTTTCAGCCACCTAATCAATGATAAACCAAACAGGAACATACACTGGGGGAAAGACTCACTATTTCAGTGGTTCTCAGCCTTCCTACTGCTGTAGCTCTTTAATACAGTTCTTGTGGGTCATGACCCACAGGCTGAGAACTGCTGGCCTATTCAATAAATGGTGCTGGGAGAACTGGATATCCACATGTAAAAGACTGAGACTGGACTTGCACCTTTCTCCACTCACAAAAAATGATTCGAGATGGATAAAAGACCTAAATTTAAGTCATGAAACAATAAAAGTCCTAAAGAAAGCATAGGAAAAACACTTAACAATATCGGCCTGAGGAAAGACTTTATGAAGAAGACTTCCATGGCAATTGCAACAACAATAAAAATAAACAAATGGGACTTAATTAAACTGAAAAGCTTCTGTACAGCCAAGGAGACAACAACCAAAGCAAACAGACAACCTACACAATGGGAAAGGATATTTGCATATTTGAATCAGACAAAAGCTTGATAACTAGGCTCTATAGAGAACTCAAATTAATCCTCATGAAAAAAGCTAACAATCCCATATATCATCTGGGATATTGTGGAAGACAGATGAATAAAACCAACTCTAAAGAAGACAGACAAATGGCTAGCAAACGTCTGAAAAAATGCTCATTGTCCCTAATTATTAGAGGTATGCAAATCAAAACCACCCTGAGATATCATCTAACCCCAGTGAGAATAGCCCACATCACAAAATCTCAAAACTGCAGAAGCTGGCAGGAGCAAGGAACACTTTTACACTGCTGATGGGACTGCAAACTAATACAACCTTTTTGGAAGGCAGTATGGAGAAACTTCAAAGAACTCAAGCTAGACCTCCCATTTGATCCTGCAACCCCATTAGTGGGCATCTACCCAGAAGGAAAAAACTCCTTTTACCATAAGGACACTTGCACTAGACTATTTATCACAGCTCAATGTACAATCACCAAAATGTGGAAACAGCCTAAATGCCCACCAACCCAGGAATGGATTAACAAGCTGTGGTATATATATACCATGGAGTACTATTCAGCCATTAAAAAAGATGGAGACTTTACATCCTTTGTATTAACCTGGATAGAAATGGAACACATTATTCTTAGTAAAGCATCGCAAGAATGGAGAAGCATGAATCTTATGTACTCAATTTTGATATGAGGACAATTAATGACCTAGTACACAGGGGAGGGTGGGGGGAAGGGGAGAGCACAGAGACATAGAAGGAGGGAGGGGGATGGGAGAAGAGAAGAGCAGAGAGAGAGAAGGAGGGAGGGGGATGGGGGTCTTGGTGTGTGACAC
The DNA here is from genome assembly GCA_963574655.1 of Perodicticus potto. NCBI lineage: Eukaryota > Metazoa > Chordata > Mammalia > Primates > Lorisidae > Perodicticus > Perodicticus potto. The sequence continues at coordinate 95,355 of CAUYRH010098667.1, forward strand.
ATCTTTTGGGGGCCAGACACAATTATAAGGGGGACTTTACCTAACAAGTGCAATCAGGGTAACCTGGTTTCTTGTACCCTCGATGAATCCCCAACAATAAAAAAAAATGTTTAAATAATTAATTTAATTAAATTCATGATATATATATATATCTTTTATTTCAAGTTAATATGAGGGTACAAACAACCCAGTCGTAATATTTGAACTTGTAGGTACAGCCCCTCTAGTACTTGTGTTCTGCACCCAAATGTGAAGGGCAAAATAAGAACCTTTTCATTGAACTATTTCATCAACTGCTGACATGTTCTTATTTTATTCGAGATTAGAAATAATTCCAGAGGTAAAAATAGAACCAATAAATAGTGATATGTTATCAATATTTGCTGTTGATAACTTTTTATTGATTTTACTGGGTCGATTACAAAAAACTTGAAACCCTAGACACCATGTCTCTGACATATCTGGCTTGTTTATATACAGATAGCACAGTCCTATACCTTTGTGCACAAATATTCTAGATTAAGACAACTGTTTGTATGACGACTTTGTACGTTGTTCTAAAAATGATATTTTTATCATTTCAAGCAAACATTTCATCCTGAAACCTTGAATTAGCCAAGAAAATATCACAGTGTGAGGAAAATGAAGTTTGCTTTTTGGAGGGTTATATTTTTATTTCTATCACCCAGCTGAACAATAGAGCAATATTACCCTACTTCTTATTCTCAGATGAGAATTCTCAGATGAATGGAATGGAAAATTACATAAAATTGAACAAAGAAACTGCCTCAACCTTCTCCATCGCTTTGAAATGGAAGTGTTTATTCAGGCATTTACACAGTGGCACTGGCTCCTGGTGCCCTTGATTAATATAAACTGTTTTTTCCCAGGTGTAAGATAAGCAGCTCAAGGCATATGGCTTCTCCTCCACTTAGTCTTTGCTAAACTTCTCCATCTAGCAACACTTAGAGGTCCTGAAGGAAGAGCCCTTGGTGGCTGTCCTATGTCACTGGGACTCCCTTAACAGACATCCAGCAGGTGTGCCAGCTTCCACCCTGTGGTTTTATGACCCTTTCCCAGCACACAGCACCAGTTCCCTTCCCTTCCTTAGCTAAAACCTTCAAATGGTGGCCAGAGGTGCTTAGAATAAAATCTGAGCCCTCCTATGACCTGTGAGATCTAGCCTGGTCTGACTTCCCGCCCTTCTGTCCCTTTCCTCATGGGCTTTAACCACATTCTCCTTTTCAATATTGTTCAAACATAGCAAGTTCATTCTCATGAGAGGACCCCTTGTTCTCGCTATATTCTCCCTGCCAGGAACACCTTGTCCCCAGACTTTCCCACCCCCCAGACTTTTTTTGCATTCAAGTCTTGGCTCAAATGTCACCTTTTTGGAGAGATCTCTTAACTTCCTAATCCAAGGTAGAATGGGCCTGTCATTACTGCGCTCATACCACTTCTTATTTGCTGATGTTCCTCACCAAGTTTTTCGAGGTTCATATAGGATAATATATAAGTACGCCTCAAAGAATAAAAGGGATGCAAAATATACCTGAAGTGTCAATATTATTGTGCTAAAAGTAGCAAAACTGCATTGCAGTTGGAGCTTATCTATTTTAATCACAACAGATATTTATTCATGTATTTATTTTCTGGTTTGTTATCTTTCTACTCCTCACTAAAAGTTCATTTTCATAAAGACAAATGCCTCGTGGTCTATATCCACCTCTGCCCCCTTAACAGCTAGGGCAGTGACCAACACACACCACTCAGTTTATAACTATTTTTTACATGAATAAATGAATTCATTGGTGCTTCTAATCAATCACGGGTTTTTATTTCCAAGTGAAGGAAACAAACTCCCACCAACTGAAGCGGAAAAGTATTGATTGAAAATTATGATGGTGTCAACTTGACTGGGTCACAGGTTGTCATCCATGTGGTTCAGCATTGTTCTAGGTGTTTCTGTAAGGGTGTTTTCACATTCAAATCGACAGATTGAGCAAAACGCTTTGTCCTCTCCAGTGCAAGTGGGTCTCATCTAATCAGTGGAAGGTCTGAAAAGACCAAAAAGGGGAGTCTCCGCCCCCTATACCCATAATATCCCAGTAAGAGAAACTTCTTCCTGCTTAGCTGCCTTGGAAATGGAATATTGGCTTTTCCCCTCCTTGACACTTGCACTGAACACTGGCTTCCCTGGGGTCTTGAGCCTGCCAGGCTTCAGACTAGAACATTGATTTTCAACCAGTGTGCTGTGAAAATTTTTAAAGATTGTTAATTAAATGATTTTCTAAAGAAATTCAAAGCACAGTAAGTATATTCTTTTCTTTACTCTTTTTATTTTATCAGCATAATTTAAGTGTGCACAGAAGTTTAACTGTAGGTTCAAGTGTGCTGTGAGAAAAAAAGGTTAAAAACGCAGGAGGCGCCTGTGGCTCAAAGAGTAGGGCTCCGGCCCCATATGCTGGAGGTGGCAGGTTCAAACCCAGTCCCGGCCAAAAACTGCAAAAAAAAAGGTTAAAAACGCTGTACTGGAAATATGCCATGGGAGCTCCTGAATCTTGCCTACCTACCCGGCCGATCTCAGTGTTATGGGAATTCCTTCAGCAGGTCCTTGCTCTCAGGAATTCGAAGAATGAACCCACGGACCAGAGATCAGTAATAAGATAGGATTTTATTAGACAGAAAAGGAATACAGAAGGAGTAAAAAGCACTAGAGCTTTTGGCAAAGGGAAAGACCTATGTGGGGAGACTCCATGTGGGTCTGTTGTCTTAAAGGAATAAGGTCTTGAGAATTACCTTTGGCCAGGACATGGTAGATGGAAACACTTTTTCAATGTTAATGAGCGTTACAAACGAATGGATGCAGTCCTTCCAGCTCAGGGCAAAAGGTCAAGGTGTCCCCTTCTTGAAATTGTCCAGGCCTAGGAAAACTGGGGTTCCCTGTCCAGCCTTGAGTGGGGGAACCCTGTATCATTAGGACTTGCCAGCTCCATAGTTGCATGAGCCACTTCCCTATAGGGAATCTCTTTATATATACACATCTTATTAGTTGTTTCTCTGGAGAACTCTCTCTGAAACAGAAGGTTATCAAGTGGCTTGCAGAATAGCCAGAATGGCCAGAGAAAGAGGTGTAGAAAATGGGCAGCAAGCAAGGCTGAAAAGCCAGAATCACAACTAAAATGACTCCAAGGAGCTGTTTGTCCAGAACCGTGCTCCTTTGGCCCTTCAGCCAGGGCGACTGGACATCCTCCCAACGTCACCACCCTGTCCCTCCACTGGATGCTGACCGCAGGTGTTCTCACCACTGGAGTGAGACTCTCAGTGTCCCCACTTCTTTAGTCCCTTTCTCCACACTTAACTGTCCCCGCAGCAAAATGTTCCTCTACCTGACTATAACCTTAATGGAGTTTCCTTTGAGGCTTTTGTACTAGGAAGGAAATCTTGTTGCTATAAAATTATAAAATATGGAAAACAAACCGTTGCTTTTCATATTTCAAAATTTCAATTATTTCCTAGAAATAATTTGATATTGCTAAGCTCATGATCTTTTTATGTATTTAATGATCACATATCGAATATCTTCTAATTTCCTCCATGATAAATATTTGCTGAGCCAGTCGATGGTTATCGAAACTTGACTATAATGGCAACATTGGCTATAGTTGGCCCCATCAAATGTGAAGAGCCCTAAAAATCTTCATGATCTCAGATACGCATATTTAGCTTTTCAAGGCTGATGAAAAGGCCGAGAGTTCCTACCCTTGTGATGGCCTTTGTGAGCTCACGTTGACAAAGCAGACGGATTTGGGCTCTCCCCACAGCTGTTGCACTCCCTAGTAACTATTGGCATGACTCTGAGCCTTGCTTTAGTTATCTATGAAATAAAAATAGTAAGATTGTTAGAGTCTTTTATTACTTCCTCACCAAGTTTTTCGAGGTTCATATAGGATAATATATAAGTATGCCTCAAAGAATAAAAGGGATGCAAAATATACCTGAAATGTCAATATTATTGTGCTAGAAGTAGCAAAACTGCTTTGCAGTTGGAGCTTATCTATTCTAATCACAAGAGCTATTGTTTTGTCAGTTTTGTGCTGCTGGAACAAAAATATCTGACTCTGGGTAGTTTTTAAAGAACAGAAATTTGGTCACTCATGCCTGTAATTCCAGCACTTCGGGAGGCCAAAGCAGGAGAATCACTTGAGGCCAAGAATTTGAGACTAGAGTCCAGGCAACATAGAGAGAACCTATCTCATCAAATTTTTTAAAAATATTAGCTAGGTGCAGTGGTATGTGCCTGTACTCCCAGCTACTGGGGAGGTTGAAATAAAAGAGGGCTTGAACCAGAGTTTGAGGCTGCAGTGATCTCACTCCAGCCTGGGTGACAGAGTAAGATCCTGTCAAACAAAAGGAAAAGAAAAAGAATGAATGAAAAGATAGAGGGAAGGGAAGGCAAGGGAAGGGGAAGGGAAACCAGAAATTTATTTTCACAATTCTGGAGGCTTGGAAGTGCAAGTTCAAGGTACGAGCAGGTTTGGTTGTCTGTTGCAGGCATGTCTGTGGTTGTGCCTTCTCTGAAGGGAACAGTGCTGTGTCCTCCCAGGGCAGAAAGCAGAAAGCCCAGGATTCTGAAGGCTGTATAAAGCCTGTTGGGGAACGAGCCCCAAATGTTCACAGTAGTTCTTTCGCAGTGTTTGGCGGAGACAGGAGAACGAAGGAAAATGAAAAGACAGACACAGATTTAAAGTTTTAAGAACAGCATGGGCTGAGGGATCTTGTTCCTTATTGTGAGGCTTCAGCAAAGACCAAGACCCCGGGCTAGCTGTATATTTATTTTATATATCTGGTAGTGGGGTGGTTAAAATCTTCACGTTGTAATTTTTGTTCAGTTTGTATTTCCCAATTAAACTTGTTTGAAGGCTTGGCACCTGTGGCTCAACGGGCTAAGGCACCAGCCACGTACACCTGAGCTAGCGGGTTCGAATCCAGCCCAGGCCCGCCAAACAACAATGACGGCTGCAACTAAAAAATGGCCGGACGTTGTGGCGGGGCCTGTATTCCCAGCTACTTGGGAGGCAGAAGCAGGAGACTCGCTTGAGCCCAGGAATTGGAGGTTGCTGTGAGCTGTGATGCCACGGCACTCTACCCAGGGTGACAGCTTGAGGCTCTGTATCAAAAAAAAAATAAAATAAACTATGTTTTTAATTAGTTACATTAATTAGACTGATTTATCTTTTATTATTATTGTCTTACGTTATTAATGGTCTTAATACAAACAGAACATGGGGCAGGGAACACAGTCCAGCTGTAGGACATCAAAACAGACCCCAATTTGGCCACACACATGAATCATAGGAGTGGCAATTAACATGCAGGAAGGCATGTGTTTCAATGGACTCAAGTTTCTGATTATACCCAAGTGACAGAAGAAAGGAGATTTCTTTATCTAGTCAGGAACAATTTTTTTTTTTAACGAAGTTTAAATATTCTGTATTCCCTAACTCCCCCCAAAGCACTCACTCTCCCTGAAAGGGCGGCCCTTGCCTGCTCAGTGACCTCACAGGAGAGTTTCAGCCTCGTAGCCTCTAGTCTTAAAGGGTCGGGACTTCCTCGGTGTATTTTGTACTAGGCTTTGGGTTTCTCTCATTCACTTCTCTCTGGTCTCTGTTCCCTTTTGCCCATCGGTCTGTAATTATTTTCTTAATTTAATTCTTAACCTACTAAGAATTCTAACCTACCAATATTCAACTAATAATTGAATGTTGGTTTTAAGTTTATTAAATTATTGTTACTAGCAATGTAAGTTCATCAAGATATGCTTGACTCCTCCCCTAAGTACCCGTATGTACACCCGCAAAGCCTCTTCTATAAGGGGCTTAATTCCATTCACAAGCCGAGAAGCCCTTATGATGTAATCACCTCTTAAAGACCCTACCATTTAATACCATCAGGTCGGCCATGGTGTATCAACCCCTGAATTTTGGAGGAGATACGTTTAAATCACAGTAGCTGGCTCAGTGCCTATAGCTAAGAGGATAGGGCACCAGCCACGTACACCAGAGTTGGTGGGTTCGAATCCAGCCTGGGCCCACCAAACAACAATGACAACTATAACCAAAAAATAGCCAGGCACCTGTAGTCCCAGCTACTTGGGAGACTGAGGCAAAAGGATCACTGGAGCCCAAAAATTTGAGGTTGCTGTGAGCTGTAATGCCACAGCACTCTACCCAGGGTGACATCTTAAAACTCTGTCAAAAACAAAATAAATAAATAAGTAAACCAGAGTAGCTATTGTTTATTTATCTCTTGCTGTATGCTCTAAACACGCATGACTTCTCGCTGTCTTATTCTGTCTTCCTCTGTTAATTTGCTTAAGTACAAGCATCTCTCATCTTCTGGATCCTCTCAAAGGCCTTCTCCTTCCCTCCTGGCTTCCCTCCCTGATTCATTTGGAGAGATTTGGGCTAATCTGGTGGTCTTCCTTCACCACGGAGGAGAGACTAATCCAATGATGAGTTTGGGGTAGCACAGTGACCCTCATTAGTCTAATAAGTACTAATATTATTTTTGCCCTTAATAAATATCATATTGGCATTTGTGTCCTATTACTTGATCAAACCTGAAATAAAATTCTCATTATAATGTGTATCATCTATACACATTATCATCAGAAAATCTTGAGTCTTGGAGGATTGATCGCTTTATGCTGTGCTGGCTTTTTAACACATGGAGGGTCTTACATACGTGTATATTAATTCTAGAAAAATTTCACGTATAATATTTTAACAGCTCAACCTTTATTCATAATCAAACAATTATAGAATTTTTCACTGTGAACACTTCAAAGTATTTATCATTCTAACTTAGGGTAAAATATGGAAAATGTGTTATGTAAGGAATAAACATAAGTCACGGTGTTTAGAACACAAGAGAAGCACAGTTGGCAGATTTTTTAAAAGGCTCAGCTCCACAGGGAATAGAAAAAAAGGAAACACAACTGTCTGTGCCCTGCTAGGAGGAGGGTGGCCTTTGTGCGCTATTTCCTGGAAGATGAAAAAGCAGAGAAGCCCCAGCTTGTGTTGCTCCCTTGGCATTTGAAAGAACAAAAGAAAAGTAAACACTCCTCTGCTTCCAAGGATGACATTTAGGCAAGAATAGTCTATCTTTTCTGTTTTTTCTCTTCTTCCTTGATTGTTAAGAAAAAAAAATAGTAATGGTAGTAATGGTAAGGTGGAAATCCTTCTTAAAATTATTTTTAGTTTGTGTTAAACGTTTAGTTTTCTTCAACTATAGCAGAGCTTATTTTGTTTCCTTCCTCTAAAGTGTCTACTGCATACTCAATTGTTAATTCTTGAGCAATGTTTGTGTTGTAATCAAAATTTAAGACCAGCAATTTATTGAAATGATACAGTATTCCAGGTGCTATGGGGAGGGGGGACTTCCAGTTAATGCTAATTGTAAATGACTTCCCTGTGCAAACTAACTCCTCGCAAAGTCTATTCCTAGCACTTCAGTTTATTTTATATACTGCTAGGATCTGAATGCTTCTGTCCCCCCATGCTGTGGTCTGGATGTGGTTCCTTTGATCCTACTGCATCTCATGTTGAAATTCAACTCCCAGTGTTAGAGATGGGGTCTGGTGGGAAGAGTTTGGGTCCTGGGGGAATGTCCCTCATGAATTATTTAAAGCCCTTGAGCCTGACACCTCCACCACTTCCTCTTTCATTGCTTGTCTGTTGATGTGAACTTCGCACACCCGGGCTCCCCTTCCCTTTCCTCCATGAGTGGAGATGCCCAAGTCCCTTGATAGAAGCAGATGCTGGCACCAGGCTTCTTGCACAGCCTGCAGAACTGTGACCATTAAACCTCGTCTCTAGATAAATTACCCAGCCTCAGGTATTCCTTCACAGCAACACAAAAATGGATCAAGACACCCCCCCAATTCCTATGTTGACATTCTAATCCACAATGTGATTGTATTAGGAGCTGGGAACTTTGGGAGGTGATTAGATCATGAGAGTGGTGCCTTCATGAACAGGATTAGTACCCCAAAAAGAGGCCCAGGAGAGAGCTGTGGCACATTCCACCACATACGGACACAGGGAGCAGATGCTTTCGATAAACCGGAAAGCAGCTCCCCACCAGGCGCTGGATCTGCCTGTGCTCCAACTTCATCTTGGATTTCCAAGAACTTTGACAAATAAAATTTTGTTGTTTATGAACCACCTAGTCCATGGTGTTTGGTTATAGCAGCTCAGACAGACTAAGACATCCCCATCCCATGACAGCAGCCGAGGCGAGAACAGGCTGGAGGCCTAGTAAGAGCATTATCACGCCCCACTCTGCCCCCAGGCCCAGTGCCAGGCTCTCGGACCTGCCAGCGGAGGTGGTTTGAACCACTGCCGTGGATGTCTAAAGCTACGCTAGAGTGTTCGCTTTCAACCCATTACCACCTCTGTCTCAGGACCCCTACTCCAAATAGCACTGCATGTGCAGGAGACACTGTCTCATTCAAGCTAAAAAACAGCACAAAAATCATCTCTGGGGTGGTGTCTGTGGCTCAAAGGAGTAGGGCACTGGCCCCATATACTGGAGGTGGTGGGTTCAAACCCGGCCCCAGCCAAAAACTGCACAAAAATCATCTCCGACCGCTGTGTTCAGTATCCCTAATGAGTCCTTACATGTTATTACAGGTCCCCATTCTTGAAATCCTTTTTTTTTAGAAAGAGGTATGCCTTATTCAAAAGAATCTTTATTTTATTTTTTTTCTTTTTTAATGTCTTTATTATTAAATCATAGCTGTGTACAATAGTGCAATCAAGGGGTATAATGTGCTGGTTTCATATACAATCCGAACTATTTTCATCAAACTGATTGACATAGCCTTCCTGGCATTTTGTCAGTTATTATATGAAGACATTTGTATTCTGCATTTAGTAAGGTTCACCTGTACCCTTCCAAGATGTACTGTAGGTGTGGCCCCACCAATTACCCTCCCTCCACCCCAACCTCACTCCTCCCCTCCCCTCTCTTGCCCCTTTCCCCATATTCTTGTGCTATAGTTGGGTTATATAAATTAGCTTCATAGTAGGGCTGAGTACATTAGATACTTTTTCTTCCATTCTTGAGATACTTTATTTGTTTCCTCTTGACAGTGGTGGTCAGAAACTGAGATGAGTTAGATTCTGTTCACCTAAAAGAACAGAATTTTTTCTGACTGTTTTTGCCAATTAGATCCACAAATGCCTTTGACCTTTAAAAATACCATGTAGCCTACGTTGGGTGTTCTTGATCCTGTGGCTTTGACACCCTAATGTCATGAGTTTGCCCTGACGCACCTCTATGTTGAGTCGTTCCAGGACCCTCTTCCCTCTCTTTCTGATTCTGGGCACTGCCAGGCTTCCACCCTCAGCTCTCTGCTTCTCTCACTCTGCACTGTTGGTCACAAACCCAAGTCTAAGTGGGTCAGGTGGTAGGAGAGAAAAACAACACGGTTCACTTACTCTGCAGTGTTTCCATCTTTCCCACAGTAATATTTTCTCTTATAAAGAAACAACAATAACAAAACTCACATGCACACTATACACAATCTTGAATGGACGCTGAGATCAGCGTCAGGGAGAGGAGTGGCTGGGTCCGTGGGGAAGCAGGAAGACGCTGCCTCTCAGCTCCTGTCACCCAACAGGGAGGGAGGGTGGGTGTTAGGAAACTTTTTTCATTTCTCAAGAGAATCTGAAAATTCAGACTTTTATTTGAAACCTCTGACACTGAAGATTTTGCTCAAGCATCACACTTCTGCATGCCACCGAGAGCCTGCAGAGAGCGTGCGTCTCCATGCCAGGAGCAGGCAGCGGCTCACCATCGGCAGCTTCTCCACTATGGATTATTAATGGCAGAGCTCTCAGGCTGCAGAGGACAGCCCGCTGCTGGATCGTGTTATGGGTCGATGGGTTGTAAGAAGAAAATAAAATGGAAAGTAGAAGAACATATCACATTTAACAAGCATAGGTAATGTTATAGGAGACCCACATGATCGTGTGTGTGTGTGTGTGTGTGTGTGTGTGTGTGTGTAGTGAATCACTGTAAAAATAATCTATTCCAAGCTGTAATCAAAAAGTTTGAAAGTCACTGCCCAGGTGACGATATTCTTCCCTTCAATGTCAATTGTCATTGAAATGCCAATGATGGTGAAATGTGCACTTGTAGGCAAGATTTTTCTCTTGGAATTTTAGAACTGTATTTTCAATTGTCTGGTGGATATATATATATATATATATTTTTTTTTTTTTCATTGTCTCATTCCGTCACCCTGGGGACAGTGCTATGACATCGTAACTCCCAGGAACCTCAAACTCTTAGACTTAAGCCATCTTCTTGCCTCAGCCTCCCAAGTACTTGGGACTACAGGCTCTCACCACAACACCCAGCTAGATTTTCTATTTCAGTAGAGATGGGTGTGTCCCACTTGCTCGAGCTGGTCTCGAACTCCGGAGCTCAAGCACTCCACCTGCCTCAGCCTCCCAGGGTGCTAGGACTAAGTGAAGTAATAGAATGATTAAAACAATGATGGGCTTTCTTATCAAGAGATCTGAGTTGGAATATTGGGATATCTCAGCTGTTTTCTCATTTTTAAATCAGGGTACCAAAAGTAAACAAATATTGCTTGAGCACCGACCGTGTTCCAGGCAGTGTTCTAGGCACTAGAGGTTGATGAGAAGGTTCAGCCCCTCCATGTAAGACAATGCTTCTTTTCAGCAGTTTGAGAAAAAAAAGTTGAAATAAACAAAACATTTCCTTCACGTTTTACTGGATGCATACAGTAATCCTTTAAAAATGTATTCTATTAGTACCCTTGTTCAATGGCGCCTTTGAAGTTGTGACCATAGCATGACCTTCTTCTTCCTGCCGCGTGTCAGAAGGTCCCTTCTCCCCTGCTGAGTGTCATGAGGTCTCCCTGCCCCAGCCGACCACGAGACAATTCTCAGAGAGGTCTCAGTTGTACTTGGGGGTAAAGAGAACTTGCAATGTTGTTTTGTTGAAGAACTGGGTGTAGGATTCCCCCAGTCTGGCTCTGGTGGGTAAGACAATGCCCTTTCCCTGTGTGACGTCTGTTGGCAGTGATCACGTAAACAGATGCGTGCAAGACAACATAACTTTAATTAATGTCTTAATTTAATGGCAGTGATCACATAAACAGATGGATACAAGACGACATAACTTTAGCTGACGCTGGGCTGTTGCAATGATGATGATGAAGTAAAAGCTTGAACACATCATTTCCCCACTTTTCTCGGCTTATTCCTGCCTCCTTCTCCTCCTGTGCTCCTAACTTGATTCGCAGCACCATTCCGCTGGTGCCCAAGCCGGAGGCATGTGATCTAGCCTGCAGACTTTGTATTTCTGGAACCCCCCACACTTGTGCCACTGTGCTGTGCCAGCTCCTAACAGCATTTGCTCCAGGTCCTGTGGCAACCTCCCCACGGTCCAATAATCTTCTGGATCTATCCTGTTTTAGGATAAGAGACGTGATGACAAGAATGATGCCTTTAATGCCTTAATTCTACTACTATTACATTAAATAAATAATGGACACTTAAAGGTGAATTTTAGAATCACAGAATTTGTCCTCCTTACTTTAGAGATGAGAAAACTGAAAGCCAAAATGGGAACCACCATACACACTGCCACTCAGAGAGTTAGCAGCCACACTTGATGCAAATCTAGGTGCAAGCAGAAGTGTGAGCTTTGGGCTATGAAGACAGGGACTCTTAGCCGAACAAAAAGATAACTGAAAATTATTGTTTGCATTAAATTAAGGCTAATCCGTATCATTTATTAAATGATTTGAGTAAGCATTGAGTCACAAACCGAAGTTATTTCATGTGCAAAATATTTAATAATGAATGTGTCTTCTTTATATATGCGAGTATGTATTTAAAAAATAAGATTATTTACCATTAGGGATAGATTGTTTTCTGTGACAATGAAATCTGGGCATGTGACACCAATGAAAAATATTATGTGGTTGATATCAAATAAAAGCAATAAAATCCTACTAGCTTTAAAGCCTATTTAAAAAATAGCATTTTAGTGTAATTAAAATTTGTTTACAAGATACCGCACATACTTTTTCTCCTGGAAGTTAGAATGCAATTAATCATATAACATAAACCTGAAGGAAAAAAACAGCAATAGAAGTGATAATGCAACTTACCTAGAATTTTAAAAATGGTGAAGAGAAGAGTTTTACACAAAAGTTCAGCACATTGAAATGTGGTCAGTACAAAATTTAAAAGAAGAAAAGAACTCAGCACAGAGAACTAGCTTGTCAACAGTCAATGCCAAGCAACAAAGGGCAAATACTTTCATGGGAAAAACACAGCAAGGGAACCACAGTCAGCTATGATGGCTTTTTTTTAATTTTTATTAAATCATAATTGTGTACATTGGTGCAATCAAGGGGCACAATGTGAGCTATGATGGTTTTATTATCTCTGTCCCAAAAGCAAGAGCTGGTGCTACAGAACTAATGATGTACTGTGTCACCTAACAGTATTAGTGTGATTGAGGGAAGAGAGGTGACACGAAATGAGGCGATATTTAGACAATATTTAAGGCATGCATGTAATCCAGGCATAATTATTTTTATATGGGTTTTATATAAATTTCCAGGAACATTACAATAAACTATGTTCCAGAAATTCAATTAATAAAGAAAAAATAGACCTCAAATGCTTCCCTAGCAAAGCACAACACTTCTTTTTTTCTCAGAAGGGAAAAATACTTTAATTTGAATGTCATGATACGACAAAGACATTCTTTCCTCCAGAGTAATAAAGTACATATACACAGGGAAATTAGGAGTTATACCAGAGGCAGCTATTCTGTAAGCACCACAGTCTATTTCAGATTGTTTAGGTAGAAAATGAACTTATGGAAAGTTATTAGATAACTCAGAAAACTGCTAGGAACATCCAGGAACAATTCCTAGAACCGCACCAAAGACCTGGCTGGCGCAGGAAGTTAGCCAGGCCACTGACCACGTCGGCAGAAGGAACGAGCGCCCCCCCTGGGTCCTTCCTACAGAACTTTCCCCACGTGAAGTCCCACTTCTGCCTCTGACTCACAAAACCAAAGTCACATGTCTGCAGCTTAGCCACAGAGGTCTGAGAGTATGGGTTTTTGGCCAGTTACCCTGGGAAGGTGAGCTGGCCGAGGGGAGAACCATCAGAGGAAGACAGGGCGCTCAGAGCCTGTGGGAGATTGTGTAAGTAATTAAGATGGCCTGTGATTAGCTATATGCCAGAAGGGATTTGGTAGACGCAACTAAGGGCTCTGACTAGTTTACTCTGAGTTAATTGAAAGGGTGATTATCCTTGGTGACCTTGACCTAACTAGGTGAACCCACAGAAGGCACTGTGCTCTTTCTGAGAGTAGATTTGAAACATGAGAGAGTTTTCTTGCTGGTCTTGAAGACCCAAAGTCCTTGAATTTGACAGCGGCAGGCCAGTGAATTCTATCAATGACCACGTGAGCTCGGAGGAGGACCCTTTGCCTCAGATGAGACTGCAGCCCCAGTGAGCACTTAACTTGAGCCTTGCAGAACCCTGCGCAGAGAACCCAGTCACATCCTGCCCAGACTTCTGACCCACGGAACTGTGAGATAATAAGCTCAGTTTTAAGCCACTAGGCCTGTGGTAATTTGTTATGGAGTAATATAAAATTCATATTGGCAGCTACCATGTACCGGTATCTCCCAGTGGAATCACATATCAATATTGGATGATAAATTGTTAATAATCTTATTAAGCATTTCCAAAAGGCAAAATAATCACAGTAAAGATGATTTATATTTTCGTTTAAAGACACAGTGAACTTCCGTGTAGGTGTTCTTATGCAGATAACTGGATTGAGAAATAAAAAGGAAAAGAATTATTTATCAAATTTTTATACTACAATATCTTATCTAAATATATTTGGGTATGTAATTTGTTACAATAAAAATTCAAGTCTGATTTTTATAATACCCACAGTAAGAATATTAACCAGTAAGGAAAGGTATAAGAAAAAGTAGAGAAATAAACCAATTAATAAAGAAACTCATCAATTTTCTGACCGAAGAACAAGTAATTACATGGTTTTATACAGCTTACATTCTGACCAATTGATCGTAATCTTATCAACCATGAGGTTATAAAGCAAAATTATTCTGGAATAGAAATAGTCATGCTGTCTCATCTCCATGGCAAGTTCTTTAATGACATCAAAGAAAACAAGAGCATAAGTCTAACAAGACAGAGTTCATGTTTTAAAACTATTTACATTATGTCACAGTGGCTGGTTTTAAGAGAGAAAATTGGTAACTGGCTAAAAGTCCAAAACAAAAGAAAAACAGTATGGACAAAGTTGATGGATGCCATGGGAAGATCTACAGTCCTTCCAACTCCGAAACTTGAACATTCCATCCATCTGACACTGAATGACTTTTCTGGGGGCAGAATAATAATTTGTGACCATTGCTCATACACAAGACATAGTAAAGATTTCTGCATCTTGAGATGTAGGCATATCTGTATTTTTGTTCTCAGCAGAACCTTAACTCTGATAACCAGCAATGGTAACTGTTGCCCTAGTAGCAGGTGGCCACCGAGCCCTTGAAACTTGGCTAGCACGAATTGAGATTAGTTGTTAAGTGTAAAATAGACACCAGATTTTAAAGATTTAGTTCAGTGGGGGGAAAAACTCAATGATAAGTTTTATTGATTACCTGCCAAAATTATGTCTTTTTGTACATGTTGATTAAAATACATAACTCACCTGTTTCATTTTGCTTTTCACAAATGTTTTAAAATATTACACATTATATGTCTATAGGATAGCACCATAACATATGAAAATTCCATACCTCTGTTTAGAGAGTCTGTCATCAGCTATAGAACCATACCTTTCCAAGATATTTAAAGAAAAAGCATATCCCTTTTTTCAAGGGTCTAAGACTGTGCCCTTGTCTATACAAGGGCTAATGAAATTATCACTGTCGAGACGCTGGTGGTTTTCAACCTCAACCATATTTGTTCTCCAGGCCCTGGGACAGAGTGTGAAAAGGGCAAAGACCCCCTTGCAGTGGCTAAAGCAGATGCAGCAAAATTTCCTTGCAGAGACTCAGCTGAAGGCCTTGGCAGCCCTGGTTGTTTGAACCAAAACACCAGCACAGCGCCCAGTATGACTTCAACACTTAGTTTCCCATCTTGAGACAGAAAACTGATAACAATATAAGAATCATTTTAATAGGGAACCAACAGGGAATTTAATGTGTAACTCTTTGACTTATTTCGCTTTCTTGGTATCTGGTAATTTTCATTTCATGCCATATGGTAGAATCAACTTTGCATCCAAAGAGAAAAGTCATTCATAATTTGAGGGAAGGATCCTCAAACACAAGGATACAGTACTTCAAATTATATACTCAGAATAAGATGTCACTTCAAGGGGTGGCGCCTGTGGCTCAGTGGGTGGGGCACCAGCCCCATGTACCAAGGGTGGCCGGTTCAGGCCGGGCCCCGGCCAAACTGCAACAAAAAATTGCCAGGCGTCGTGGCGGGCACCTGTAGTCCCAGCTACTCCAGGGGCTGAGACAAGACAATCGCTCAGGCCCGGCAGCTGGAGGTTGCTGTGAGTTGTGACGCCACAGTACTCTACCAAGGGCAATAATGTGAGACTCTGTCTCTAAACAAACAAACAAAAAAAAGATGTCACTCAAGCATGGGCATGAAACCAAAAAACAATGGCAGATAGTTTTAAAATAGCCTATCTCTCATTTATATGAATACGTGTATTTATATTACAAATAGTGATAGAGCACAAGCAGGTTAACAGGAGATTATAGTCTTGCCCTGTTGCTTTTGAGGAACCCAAAGAGGCATAAAAACACCTTCACCTTACACTGATGTATTGATCCCAATTTTTTGATCCCAGTGGTAACCTGGGCATTCCACCTTTAGGAGGATAAAGAGAGTCAGCAAAGAAGAAGCTGAAGTGGGAGACTGAAGTTCAGCATTGAGGAGGAACTGCTTGGATATCACTACTGAAATTCATTCCTCTATCTTTTCTTTGTCTGGAAAAGCAAGAGGCCTGAGAAAAGAAGACTTTTTGTGGCATATGTAAGAGGAATGGTTCATTCCCCAATCAGCCTTTTTCACTTCTTTCAGGTTTATCAGAAGGAAAAATTAAAAAAAAGAGAGAGAGATTGATGTCCTTTAAAGCTTATTTCAATTTTCAGTGTTTTGATTTAGCTCTTTTAATACAGCATTTTATTTTTACTTTGCTGTTTAAGACCTTTGAACAGAAAAAACAGGTTTCTATCTTAGACTTTGAATGCTGATTGAAAATACGACTATTTGGAACAAAAAGTCATGCACAACTGGAGTGGAGATTTGTTAGACTTGCCATGATGTGCTCATTTTCCTCTTTGGTCAACAATGTGGTGATTTTCTCTTGAGTAATCCACCTTTCAAACACTGTCAGTTTCTGTGTTTTAGATGGCGTGACTGCGCCCCAGGCTCCTGAGACCGGCAAGTAATTAATTAGATATAGTCTATCTTAATGCTTCACGAACATGCATGTTCTGGACCAATAAGGATCAAAACTGAGATTTTTTTTCTAATTGGCGGAAAACTTTATTTTCTGCGAGAGTTGTTGAGAAGGCTAGATGGAGTTCTGAATCTCTAAAAACCATCTCAACTATTAGAGATGAACCTGACTGGGAATGGGGCCAACTGTTGTAACAGACAGAGCACTGACCCCTATTTGAGGCCCTAACTCATCCCCATACCGGCTTCACCTCTGTTGTTTTCAGGAATGTGAATCAATGAATCCCCTAATCAGGTTTAACTTTTTTTTTTATCATTTGTGATTGAAAACATCAGAACAGATACAATTATTAAAACATCTATAGTGACCTTTTTGTAGTATGTTCAAATCATCGCCAAAAGGACCTCGGAAGAAAAGCTCTTTTAAGAGCTGCTATCATAAACCTATACGCCTAAATTAGACGAACGTTTGGAAAAGAAAGCACAGTCCCTAGGCATTTAGGATAAAATGAAACTGATCAAGCAAAATATATCCAATTTTGTTCTTTTAGCTATTGGAATGTCTGAGCATGACAACAAATATTGAATGCCTCCAATACGGGGATTCAGTACATTGTTATTCAAGCAATGCCAGTCATTTATGTTATTAGCTTTCAACATTCTAAGCCATGAAATATTTATTCAAAATAAATTTATGTTGAAGCGTAATATATGAAAACAGATAGAAACAGGAGTTCTGGTGTGAGTGGGCCCAGGGGGCAGGCATCGAGCCTCGTCCAATGTACTTCCCTTACTCTACTCCCACCACTGTACCCAAGGTCTCTTTGGACACCTGGCTTCATAGATCACAGTGTAAAACAACAGATCTGAATGGTCCTAACTGACTGATCATTTACCAGGTCAGACATAGTGTGTCATAAACACATGGCAGGATTACAGATATAATGACTTTTGAAAGAGCTCATCTATTTGTCCCCACAAACTAGCAACCTCCTGCCATCTTCAAACCCCATAAAATTTAGTGTGAGTCTAAAATAAGGTGTAGAGGAAAAGCTCTTAATAAAAATTAAAGCATTAACCAGGCTCAAGGACTCACATCTGTAATCCTAGCTCTCTGGGAGGCCAAGGCAGGAGCATCACTTGAGTTCAAGAGTTTGAGACGAGTGTGAGCAAGAGGGAGACCCCATCTCTACTAAAGATAGAAAAATTAGCCTGGTGTCATGGTGGGCAGCTGTAGTCCCAGCTATTTAGGAAACTGAGGCAGGGGGATCACTTGATTCCAGGAGCCTGAGGTTGCTATGAGCCATGGCACTCTAATTCAGGCAAAGAGTGAGACTCTGTCTCAAAAAATAAATAAATAAATAAATAAAAGTAAAGACTCATGATATTTAAAATTGTGAATGTTAGTAATGCTAAACTTCTCTCATAATAGATTTTTATTATGATATTATTTGAAAGTTAAAGATAGACTACCAGATGCAATATTCCAGACATAGCTAGGAAAAAAAATAAGCCAGAAGTCTTTTGAAATGGTTTGTAAGAATTAGCTTAAAGGATTAGGAAGCCTGTGAATTAGAAAATGCAAAACAAGTAGAGTAAGGACATGATTATAAACACATCATCCAACATTTACTTATATATATGTCTTGTTATATGCATATTACTACAGGAACATGGAGACAATATTTAATTAACCACACCTACAGAAGGAAAAGAGGCAAATTCAATAAAGGAAAAGAAAAAATTGCAAATAACTTGCCTTTGTCTTTGGGATATTGTCTGACACAAATTCTCTATTATCAATCTGGCTCTATTCTAATCTCAGTAGCCTGGGAATAGCATGAGCGTGTGAAGGGGTGGCTTTGTGGTCATTGCAGAATGCTGCTAGGAAGTACAGAGTTAACTCTTTGTAGGGAAGCTAATTTTTATAATTATAGAGCTGAAGTCTTAAATGACCATGTTGATTCTCCACTCTCCTCCCAGCCCCATCCAACCCCGTCACGTCACCCTCCCCCCCTGCAATCTCTTCTCTTTACATCATGTCCATATGTAGTGCCCTTGTCACCACCCCCTCTTTTCCCACTGAGCTATTTTAGCTACGAGAATCAGAGTAACATGGTCAGAGCAGTTAGAGAAGGATGAGTGACCCTATTTGTGCCAAATTAAAAGAAGCTTCCAGAAGTGCTTCCAGAGAGTACACACATTCTGTTGGTCTGGTCTCCTGAAGATTCTCTCTTGACACGTGGACCTTCGACCATCTTGAATGCAAAACTTACTCTCCCTCGGCCTCCTGGTACAAAAATAGGTGTGAATACATAAGAAAGAGAATCACAGAAGTAAATGTTAGATAATGTACAGATAGTAAAAAGGAAAATAACATGACATCAGCGTCCAGGGATCCATAATAGGAACTTCTGTGTATCCATAGCTTTTTCTAATAACAAAACAAGTTTTCCGTTACTTCTAATTCTTAAGGCTGCCGACCCAAATATCAACTTTAAATGCCTCTTGATGTCATGAGAAATTTTATTAAGAGAGTTTAGTATTCTTTGCACAAATTTCTTGGAAAGTTGGCTAATAAGAGCTGGTCATCACTCAATATTTATTATGGTGCTGGAAGATACAGAATTTTTTTTATTGTTCTTATGAGTATGTAATTGTTTATATATTGATTTCATATTAGTATAGGGTACCTTGGATATTAATTTTTCCATTCTTGTGATACTTTACTGAGAAGAATGTATTTCAACTCCATGCATATAAATGTAAAAGATGTAAAGTCTCTGTCTTTTTAATGACTGAATAACATTCCCTGGTATACATATACCATAGTTTATTGATCCATTCATGGGTTGATGGACACTTAGGTTGCTTCCACAACTGGGCAATTATGAATTGAGCCACAATAAACATTCTAGTGTAAATGTCTTGGTGGTAAAATGATTTTTGTTCTTCTGGGTAGATACCTTGTAATGGGATTGCAGGATCAAATGGAAGGTCTACTTTTAGATCTTTGCGGATTCTCCATATTTCTCTCTAAAAAGGCCATATTTGTTTGCAATCCCACCAGCAATGTAGAAGTGTTCTCTTCTCTCCACATCCATGCCAGCATCTGGTGTTATGGGACTTTGTGATGTGTGGGCTAATCTCACTGGGGTTAGGTGATATCTTTAAGTGGTTTTGATTTTCATTTCTCTGATGATTCAAGATGATGAGTATTTTTTCATGTGTTTGTTGGCCATTCATCTGTTATCCTCAGAGAAGTTTCTGTTCAAATCTCTTGCCCATTTATAAAAGAGGTTTTTGCACTTTTATTGTTTAATTTTAGTTCTCTGTAAGTTCTAGTTATCAGGCCTTTGTCAGATTCATAACATGCTAAAATCTTCTCCCATTCTGAAGGCTGTCTTTGTTTGTGGTACCCTTAGCTGTGCAAAAGCTTTTTATCTTCATCAACTCCCAGTTATTTACTTTTGGTGTTGCTGCAATTGCCAGGGGTGCCTTCCTCAATGAGTCTTTTCCCAGGCCAATATCTTCAAGTGTTTTCCCCACACTCTTCTCTAGAACTTTTATTGTTTCGTGTCTTAAATTTAAATCTTTTATCCAATGAGAATCAATTTTTGTCAATGGTAAAAGGTGTATGTCCAGTTTCAGTTGGAACATACAGAATATTAAGAGGTGATTATCCTCAAATGTCTCCTCCACGGACCAAAGTTAAGTCCATATGAAGAAGAGAATGGAACAGATCAGCTGCTCAGTGCAATATTCAATCAGTGGCATTAATTGAGCACCTGAGGTAAGACCAGCATTGCCTTAGGTGCTAAGAACCTGCACAGCAGGAACAGATTTCTCTTTGAAGCACACATAGGTATAATTCCTCGGTAATCCAGTCTCGTGGCCGTGTTATATTTAAATCAACAGATATTGTGATCTTGTCTTCAACAGCTCACAGAATTTCTTGACTTATCCAGGAGAAATTTCATGAAACTTTTTGGTCCTGTGCTACCTTCAGGCACCCTAAAGCTTCTGGGATTATCTTACACGTGCCCCGGTAGAACATTTTCCCGTTCCCTCTGCCCTGACCCTGCCATATTGGCCCCTAAATTGCCTTCTCCTCCATTCCACACAGAACCCTTTATACAGGCTTCACTTGCTGATACTTATATTATGATGTGGTTAAATAGATCTTCTGTTTAGGGGTCCTCATGAGGATTCCCAGGCTACTGAGATTAAAATAGAGCCTCCTTCCTTAATGAAGAAGTAGGAAATGTAAATAATATTTCAATCTTGATGCATCATGAGGTGTCATAACAGAGACAGGCATACATTTGCACAGAAGCTGGGGCGCTCCTGGGGAGGAGGCTGGAGCAGGCAGAGAGTTAGAGGAGAGCTCTCAGGAGAAGGAATGCCTTTCTCCCAGGTGAAATGGTGCCAGGAACCTCTCTTGAAGAAGCCTAGATGAAAAATTACAAAAGGTCAACACTTTTCCTTTAATTACAAAAAGATTTCAGTTGAGTGGCACCTGTGGCTCATTGAGTAGGGCCCCAGCCCCATATGTGGAAGGTGGTGGGTTCAAACCCAGCCTCGGCCAAACTGCAAAACAGAAAAATAGCCGGGCGTTGTGGCGGGCGCCTGTGGTCCCAGCTACTAGGGAGGCTGAGGCAAGAGAATCGCCTAAGCCCAGGAGTTAGAGGTTGCTGTGAGCTGTGTGATGCCACGGCACTCTACCGAGGGCAATAAAGTAAGACTCTGTCTCTACAAAAAAAAAAAAAAAAAAAAGATTTCAGTTTTGTCAAACCTTTGTTTTTCCTCAAAAAATGCTCTCACATTTTCTTGACACTGTTGGACATTTACTAAACACATAGTTCCCCTGAATTTTATTTCACTGGCATGCATAGGGTAAAACCTCCCCATTTCCTGTCACCTCCACCACTTCCCCCACAAATACAGCAGGAAACATGTGTTGCTCTTGGGCAAAACTCCCACTACACAAATAAACTAAAACAGTCATAAACATCATCTATAACATGCCTGAAATCATGATGAACTGTATAAGAAACTATCAGAGGAAAGGATGAATAAAATAATGCAATGTATACATCTTCAAGCAGAATTGAAACTCATCTTTTTACATTTTCCCAATTCTTTTCTTACCTAATACATCCGGGGAGAAATAAACATGTATAAACAAACAAACAGAAAGCTCTAGAAATCTGTCCCCATTCTTAAAGGTAGGACCTAAAATCTCCAAAATTTGACCCAAACAAGGCTATGGAACCAGGAGTATACAGAATGAGTGATTCATTACAAATAATGGCTTTGCTTTAAAATGCGCCCGAAACAGAAATTCAAGATATAGGTTATAATGTAATTTTCAAGACTGTTGAGGAACACCTCCCTTCCCCAATGGAGCAACATAGTTATTCAATTAATTCAGGTGAATAAATATTATCCTTTAATTCATATCTCATTAGCCTGACACGAGCGGGAGTACACTGTTCTTTATCATATGAGGTGCACTTCTTGCTGTAAAATGATAAATTTTACGAAACAGGGTGCATAATGGAAGAGTAATTGCTCCAGAAAAGATGTGCTTAACTTGTAATCTTGTAAATTAATTCTGCCTGGGCTGCTTTCCAGTTTTCCAGAAGAACAGTTATTAACAAAAGAAAGCTCACCAATGGCAGGAAAAAAGAGCACAAATACTGGGGCACACCCCCTTCCAGGCACACCCAGAATTTTGTCAGGATCCCACATGGAATCTTTATTTCCTAACAGTAATTTCATTAAAACATATAATGCAACTGGAGCTGTGAGTGTACAAAGGGGCAGTGAAAGGGACTGCAGCTCGAGTGGATCCTCCCCGCAGTGTGGTGTTCCCTGGTCACCTATGAACTTCTCCAGCAGGGGTTTTGCATTGACTTCGGAGGCCTCAAACCTTCTGGCTCAGAACCAACACCTGAGTCCCGCACTGCAGTCCCCCTCCTGCCCATCCTGATCACATCGGTGGGTACAGACCTGCCACAGCCACTTTTGCTGGCATTGAAAACAGGTTCGGCCTTTATCTCCCCAAATTTAAACCTAGCATTGCTGTGGTTCAGCCAAAGGTGGCAGCAGCAGTGCCTCAGTGATGAGATGAACATGAAATGTGGCGAAACGGTGCCCTGAAGAGAGAGGCCCAGGCGAGCTGCCGAGTAACGTATCCAGTCAGCTGCATGGTGCTGACGGAGTGGAGGAGTCAGACTGTTCTTTCTATATGGCATATACACATACTTGGTTATAAAGTCATCATTTGCCTGGGGGGAAAACCACAACGCTGTGTCAAGCTTTGGGCTTACCTGTTGAAATGTTTTCCCAAGCCTTCGCATGGGTTAGTGTCCTAGAGTCTGCTTTGCACAGCTTGCACTTAACAGTGACTTTACATATTCCACATCTTTGTACAGAAACATGTTGGCACCTCATCCCAACAAATCACATCTACAGAAACGTAATGCAGTTCCGAGTGGCTTGAAATGTACATACAGAATGTTTTGAAAGTTTTATTAAGAGTCACATGAGAATAAATGTATTACAATTTGTTTTAAAAAGTTTCATAATTAGAATTTTCACTGTTTAAAATCAACCTTATCCTTTAATGAGTCCAAAGTGGTAAGTGAAGTTTACACCCCAGCGCACTCCATTCAGCTTCTTTACTTCAATCTCCTGTTTTTTCATTTGTTCCATTAACTGTAAATGGGGCCAAGAGAGGAATAAATTGTTTTCTCATGATAAAAGGTCTGGAGAGACTAATTAGTTTGGTCAATTCCCAGAGTGCAAAGGCTGAAATCTGCTTTCTTGGGTACGCACCACATATCTGCAAACCACAGCACAGTTAGTTATCAAATATTCTGCAAATGTTCCATGTGGAACTCCCTCTGAGGGTGATGAGCGAGGCTTGGCACCGATGGCAAAGGATTTCACCCTCATGTTTAAGGTGCAGGAGGGAGCTCTGAGGGAAAACCATGCCTCCATTTTCTTTCTCACTATTAAACAGAAAGCAAAAGAAGAGCGACCTTGCAGCTCCCCTTGTTCGGAGTGTCTGGCCATCTGCTTTCTCTTTTTTTACGGAAAGTACGGGCTTGTGAGGTGAAGGGTGGAAACACTTACTATTCATCTTCCTGTTTCAATATTCATTATGGAGAAGAAAGAACATCTTGCCCTGACTTGTACTACCCCAGGGAAGACCAATTAAACTCCCTTAATAAAGACAATTCCCAAATGTCCTGTATACTAAGCCAACTTGGCACTTCCCCGACCCGCAGACTGGGCTCAAGTGAGAAGCCCCACAAAGGACGTGCCTGGGCTAAAAGCAAACGTCCAGTGGCACTAGTGGGAAAAAAATCAAGCAGGAGTTTTTAAGGCCATGTTTCTGTTGATTTCTGTTTTACTTAAACCAAAAGGTAAATGTGTAATAACTGGGCGGGCAGCACCGGTAACTCAGTGGGTAGGGCGTCGGCCACATACACCGAGGCTTGAGGGTTCGAACCCAGCCAGGGCCAGCTAAAATCAACAATGACACTGCAACAAAAATTAGCATTGTGGTGGGCGCCTGTAGTCCCAGCTACTTGGGAGGCTGAAGCCAGAGAATCACTTAAGCCCAAGAGTTTGAGGTTGCCGTGAGCTGTGATGCCACAGCACTCTACCGAGGGTGGCATAGTGAGACTATGTCTCAAAAAAAAAAAAAAAGTAATAAGTGAATGTCTATGGATACCACATTTAATGGCAGGAAGCTTTCCGTTTCCATAGCCAGAAATAAACCAAACAATGAGTTATGACCTTGAAGATTGTATTGTCCAGGGTACTTAGAAAAAATAGGGCCCCTGTAGCTCTTTAAGACAACCTGAGAAGTTTTAGAAATCTCAAAGATTGATTGCCTTAAAGAGCTACCTTCACTAAAGTGAAAGATTTTTTTTGAGATGAAAGTTTGGTTTTACATCTGGGCAGACTTGCCTTTATTTTAGTAAAACCATCTGAATAGGTTCTTTAGTTTCACAGATGTAAATAAAATATAGATCCACAGTGTGGGGAAGAACTCAGTGAATCAGGCACTACACAGCATCACTCTTCCTTTTTTTTCTTTTCTTTCTTTTTTTTTTTTTCTGGAAGCAGCATCACTCTTTGATCTGCTTTTTGGTTTTGTACATTGTGGTTCAGGGGGATAGCTGTCTCTTGGTTTTATTAAAGGAATTTCTGCTCCTCTTCATCATTTTTCTAGTTGTTTTGTGGTAGTTTCTGTGAGGGCTATGTGTGGAAGTGATTTTGTTATGTCATCCAGCAGCTGAAAGTGTTTTGCCACACAATTTTGTCTTATCATTACAGCAGCTCTATCAGGTGGTATACTGGGAAAGATAACGTTTGTTAGAATAAATAGGCATGAATAGGAGGTTTCTGCTTCCATACAAACAAGCACCACTCATCTCTGTTTGGACAAAAAATGATCTTGGACCTTTATGAAACTTTGGGTGGAAAAAGGTTGGGTTTTTGGCATATTATCTGAATGACCAGAGCTAACTGCAGAAGAGGTTGCATTTTCCTGCATTGTACACAATGTGAGGTATTTTGAATTCTTCTGGAAGCTTAGATTGAAAGGGACCAGTTTCCTTTGAGAACTGGAAAAGGGGGAGATGAAAAGAGGAAAGATGTGAAGGAAAAAAAGAAGGAAACTAGCCAGATGTTGTGGCGGGCCCCTATAGTCCTAGTTACTCGGGAGGCTGAGGCAAGAGGATCACTCCAGCCTCAGAGTTAGAGGTTGCTGTGAGCTATGATGCCACAACACTCTACTCAGTACAACTGAGTGAGACTCTATCTCAAAAAAAAAAAAAAGAAAGAAAGAAAATTTAAAAAGAGGAGGAGAGAGAGAGGGAAGGAGGAAGGGAGAAAGGGAAAAAGGGGGCTGTGGGTATTTATAAGCCACAGGTCCATCAGCAAAATCTGGAAAGAAAGTTGGCCTGCAGGGGTGAAGCGGTCTCCTCCTGAGGTTAAGAAGAGTGCTGGGCGGCGTCGCCAGGACCTATTTCTCTGCTCCCACAACCCCCCTTCACTGCTTTGCCATGGAGGTGCCGTCCCCTTGCTCTCTGCTCAGCCGTCACGGCGACCTCAGGGTGTCACCTGTGCTTTTCTGTGTTTTCCGCGTCTCTCATCTGGATCCTTCTTTTATCTTTCAAATAGGAGCTCATGGTTCCGATCTTTACAAAGTCCCTCCCGAGTGACTCTTCCCCTGCCGTCCACCTGCCCATTTCGAAGGCACCACCTTTTCTTGCTTTTTCCACAGTCTGCTGCACGTTCAGCAGCCCGATTCCATCTGACTTCCATCACCACTACACCATCGATTTAGGGCGTGACACTGATCGCCACACCCTAAATCCTGCGGGCGTTTTTACGCCTTCACCTTATTGGCCTCTCAGACGTGTCTGGCACGTTGATCAGCTCCTCCTGGAACGCTGCCGGGCCTGGCCCCTGCGCAGCGACCCTGCCTCAGGTCCCGCAGCCTCTGCGGTGCTCCGCCTCCCTGGCTCGTCCTCACACACCTGCTCTCTCTCAGCGACAACACAGGAGACTGGTTTCCGTGCCCACCGCGCTCCCCCCCCAACCTTCCTGTGTGCTAGTCCCGTAAATAGTTTCCAGCTTATTCATTACTGCTTTAGGAAACCACTTCTTAAGTCTCAACTAGGTCAATTCCTACTAGTCGTCTTTTTGCACCATGTACCTCTCCTTCATGACAACCCTGGACGTTCCATCTGCCTCAGCTGCGGTTTCAGTAACTATTTTCAACTATTACGCATTTTCAATCACTATTGGATTAATATTTTATTAGCCATGGACTCTGTACTTCATGAGGGTAGGGATCATGGTTCTTGGTTTTGCTTTCTGATTGTGGAGACCTTATACTTATTGTCAGCCCACTGCTTGGCACAAAATGATTCTCAATACATACTTGTTTGGATAAATTTCCCCAAACTTTATTGACACCCATCCCAATGGGTTTTTGTTGGCAGCGAGAGGCAGAGTGGGGAGAAAGGGGGTGGCACTGCAAGCTTGGAAGATAATTAGAGCCTAGAGAGTTTGGAAGAAAAAGACTCAAGTATGGAAAAAGACTCAAACACGAGTCTCCCCTCAGATGCTCTCAGAAGAGTGGGGAGGGGACCGGTCATTCCTCTTGGCCACTGAAGGCAAAGATATAACCTCAGGATGCTAGAGCCTTGGAGACAGCCACACAGCATACGCAGTGTTTGCAAAGGTGTTTCTATTATACTCTTACAGAGAAAAAGTGGGGGTTGTTTAAAGTTAGACTTCATATGCAGGTCATTACGAAAGTTTTGAGACAGACCACATCAACAGTTCATTATTTTATATTTCTTGATTTTTGTATATCTCAAAACATTTGTAATGACCCATGCATAGTAAAATGTGTTTAGTTGTGAATTTATATACTTGAATTTTTAAATCATGGTCGTGTTTAACAAACAGCCTGCGAATGTTTTGAAAATTCAATGGTCAGCTTTCATGAGCCAGCCTGAGCCACCTCCAGCTTACCTCTCTGCCTGTCTGCTGTGTTTGGAACACATTCTCATTGGCAACACCTCAATTTCTAACCATTCCCAGAAAACAGTAAACTTTAAAAAATCTTTCATTTTTCATTAAGGCTTAAATCTTAGCTTCCATTGTCTCCAGGACCTTCAGGAGATCTAGTTAGAAGGGTTTGAAATCACCCGAGTCGTGACACAGAGAGTCTCAGACCTGACGTGAGCAGGGGAGAAGTGAGGATCGCCCAGAAGTAGACGCCTGTATGAAAATCAGGATGTGGCAACAGAAACCAAACTGCTTTCCTGTAGACCCAAACTTGAAGACAGATCTTCTTATGTATCCAGACAGGGCTGAAATTAATCCCGGAGATGAAAGTTTTGAGCTTGCAGAGAAAGACAGGCAAGTGCTCACACTCTTCCAGTCAAACCAACATAAAACCTCCTTTTGTAGCTACATTTTTGTGACACAGGCTGAGCCAGGTGCACGAGGATGCTGACTCCAATCCTGGTTCCAGAAATAAGGCATATTCTACAGGCCTGATGAAAACGTCTCCTGGCTCCAGATATAGACACCTCTGAGCCAGCAAGGCAGGAGAGTGGGTTTTCTAGGACACTGGGGTAAATAAGAATTCATTCTTTGGGAAGTGGAGGTAAGCAGACCTGGGTGTTGAGTCATCAGCAGCTCCGTTAGCAGCCTTAGTGTGAAGCTCCACCTTTGGATGTTAGAGAAAAGGAGAGAAGCCAGGTCTTTGGTCATGCAGTTGTGCCACTGGATCAAACCCATCCTGATGTCTGCATCTTTCTAGACAGCCAGTTCTGTAAGCCAGTGAATCTTCCTTACGGTTTAAGCCAGTGTGTATTGTGTTTTCTGATATGGCAACTGGATGCATCATAACTGATACAACCTTCCAAGTGAACAGGTAGGGGTTCATTGAGACTGGAGCTTGGTGAAACATGATGGAGAAAGTGGGGGGGTGAAACTGCTGGAATAGTTAACAAACACCACACACATGTCCTTAGATGTGCCTCTGATGGAAAGGAAGATGTGGCAGATGATGAAGAGAATAATAGACCTTGTCCTCTGTGGGGAAGGTGTGGCCAGCCGCACAGGAATGAGCTGGGACCAGCTGTGCAGGCCCTGCCCTTTCACCGTCTGACAGGTGTGGGAAGGAATTCCTTCATTTCCTGCCGAGCAGGGGCTCTACCCATTGCATCAGCTAGCTGTGCTGGCTTGATGTGTGTTCCTCCATCAGATATGGGACCTAGGGCAAATGAATGCCAAGTTGTAAAAATAGAGAAACAGGTAAAGGAGCAAAGGGAAATTCTCTCCAGTTTGCACGAGGAGAAACACAGGTGCAAATTCTAGGTAATCCATGCCTTGGGCATAGATTGGGGCTGCACACATAGCCATAAACAACCAACCTTCTTTGAGAAATTTATCTTGATTGTCAAATGTTATTTTTTTTTGTTTGATATGCTATAAAGAGTTAATTAAAATGTCTAGGATCTAAATTAATGCAAATAAGAAGCCAATCAAAATTGCCGCTGTTCAGCAATTCCACAAATGGGCATTTGCCTCACATTCTAGGCGGCTCCACACAGGCTCTGTGTATGTGAAACCGAGCTCAGAGATCAGAAAGAAAGGCAAGTCTAACATGCAGAAAAGCCTGGGACTTACATGGTAAGGGCCTCAGAAGAGCGCCCCCTCCAATTTGCAAAAGGAAATGAAGGCAAAATATCTGAAACTGTCCTTAATAACTGAACTGTTTGGCCTTAACATGCCAGCCGTTCAGTCAGATTTTCTGAAATAATGACTAATAATTACAGAGAGTTCAGCAGGAATTTCAGCTACCACAGCCTCCACTGATAACTTTTAAGATATTTTCTCTTTTCTCTCCATTTAATGAGTCCTCTCTGAGGTTCTTTCCTCTCCTTTCAGCAGTCTGGAAACTCTTGTGCAAGCCTCCATCTGAACCTGATCCATGAGCTATCCTCCACCTCTTCAGAATACTCTCAGATATCTGGGACCTGGGAGCCTCAAGATCAAGGCCAAGCAGAGAGGGATAAAGCACGACTAGAATAAGAGTCCCCTTAGGCATGGAGACTAGTCCAGTGCCCAAGTGCATCAACCTCTTTGCACTTCCAGGGAAGTCTGGAAATATTTTCTTACCTATGAAATAATTTTCTTACAAAAATAAAAGACAATTATTGCCAGTTGTTTTACTGTATGACTTATCTTTTTATAGTGAGAATTTGAGGCAAATGTGTCACCAAAAGACCTTTTCAGAGAGGCAGGATGTCACAATGGTAGAAGCTGAGACCTGAACTTAGACAGAAATGGGTATAAACACACTGATCAGCTGTTTGACTTCTGGCAAGTTTTTTAATCTCTCTGATCCTTGATTTGCTATAAAAAGGGGCCATTGACACCTGAATTTGGGGCATGTTTCATGGGTTAAGAATAATCTATAAAAAAAAAACTACTACATAAATAGTACAGTGGCTGACACAGTAGACATTCAACAAATTACACTTATTGTTTTCAAAGTAAACTAGGTCAAACACGTGGAAACTAATTTATGCTTTTAGATGCCTAGATGAAAACCCCAAAGAGTTTTTTTTCCATAAAAGTTTCTTGTAATTGTGTACACTGATGTGAATCCAGTTTAGAATTCTTCAAGTTACCCTATTTCAGAAGAAAAATAAATTCTAATGATTTGCCTCAACAAGAGGAACAATCAGGCTGCCTATGAAGATAGATTCAGTAGCCACAAAAGCATGACAGCATTAAACAAAAGAAGATGGCACCACTTTCTTCACAAGCGTGTGACTCATTTTCAACTCTGAGATGGTGTGTAGGGAACAAGTGTGCATTTACACTACGCTGCTCAGAGCCCGCGGGGATACATACAACACCCCCCTCATTTTTTTTTGCACATTCACACAAAATGTTATGTCCTTCCTCCCTGGACTCATTCCCATTTTTGCAGGTGTAACTTTTATAAGCAAGACTGAAAAGAAAAAAAAATATGTGTCATTTGGGAGTGCATTCAAAGCCCATTGAGATGGCACACATTCTCTTGGATTTCTCTTTAACCTTCAGGCCACAGGACAGCCTCCCAAGCACGCTAGAGAATCAGGGGCGGAAGGCCAAAAACATCAGAAAACGAATATGATACTTCAAAAATGTCTGAAAAGGACAGGTGTGCTTTTCAGAAGCCTGTCCCTCAACGCCTTTAGCTTTTGTCCGCAGCCCGGATGTAGCCGATAAACCAAGGTCTCTGAGTCTGCGGACGGACGGGTATAATTTTCATACTGTGTATGGGAAGATAATGTGCCCAGTGTATTGGACAGTTGTCCCTGTGTTATCAAGCAGCCGCCTTCTCTTATTTCACTAACAAATGTGCAGACAAACACACATTGTGGCAAATGCAAGGAAATCACCAGCCTGTGTTTGAAACTTAAGCCTCCCCATTCTTTAGAGTCTGGCAGTATTCAGGCAGTAGAGTACCTGGCACCAGTGTTACCCTTTCTCTCGAGATTCTAGAACACTACAATAGCGAATACGTTTCAGGGTATGAGTAATTCTCATCCGAGCTAGGCAGCTACTATGGAGGAATTGTCTTTATAATAATAATTGTCCCATAAGAAATAGGTTTCATTGTGAAGTAAAAATGCTCAAAATGGATACCAGTATTTGGGCCCCAAATTGTTCCTCTTTCTTGTATCTTAGACAAAGTGAAGGCCATGAAATACTTGTCAGATGAATGCTAAAAAAGATGAAGAAACGCCTTTCCAGTGACACATTACCTGTTCTTACTTAGTCATAGTTCATTTCTTGGAGGTGAAAATATTTAGGTGCAAAGTCATGATAAGCCACCAACATCATAAAGAGCAGATTCAGGAACTGGATTCCATTCTCTGCCTGTCCCTTCATGAAATTTCTTTCCTCTATCTCCAGAAAAAATCCCTCCTTCTGCCATTTCCACCCCTCAAATATTTATAGGCTGATGTCCTCCTTAGTCATCGCTGAGCTAAGCTGCAACCTGGAATCCCTTCTCAGAAGTCCGTCTCTCCAGTGGCTTAATCATTTACTTCTGATGCCACCCAATGTGCTTTACCTCCCTTAAACATAAGGTTTCAGGGCCGGGACACAGCTATTTAGGGAGCCAGAGGGAGGCCAGGCAATTTTCTACACCCTTGATAATAGACCGGGTCTTCATGTATGACTTCATAATTCATTTCACTTTTTAGTGCCATCTCACCTTACAGGGAAGCTGCAGTCTTCACGAGAACTCCAGCCGGGGCATTGTATCATAGAAAAAAAGGTGCACTGTTTTGTGTATCTGGCACACTCCGGTTCAAATCTTAGCTTCTTTTATTTATTTATTTATTTAGACACAGAGTCTCACTTTATCGCCTTTGGTAGAGTGCAGTGGCCTCACAGCTCACAGCAACCTCCAGCTCTTGGGCTTAGGCAATTCTCCTGCCTCAGCCTCCCGAGTAGCTGGGATCACAGGCGCCCACCACAACGCCTGGCTATTTTTTTTGTTGCAGTTTGGCCAGGGCCGGGTTCGAACCCCCAACCCTCAGCATATAGGGCCGGCGCCCTACTCACTGAGCCAGCCATAGGCGCTGCCCTCAAATCTTAGCCTCTTTATGTAACCTGAGGCAAGTTATTTAGTCTCTCTAAATCTTAGTTTCTTTGTCAGTTTCTTCATCACAGCTCGGGGAAAATACTGACTACATCTCACATTGTGAGAATTAAATTCGTTATCATATGTAAAAGGTCTGACTGCATCACACCTGGCACTTATTATATGCAGTACTGTCCCCAACTCAACAGAGCTGAGCATTAAACCAATTTCTATCTCTTACCCCACCCCATTCAATTCACTAGGAATTTTTGTCCTCCCGTCCTTCATTTTCTTTCTGAATATACCCATTTCTTTCCGTTGGCCTGAGTCACAGTTGGATCAGTTGCTACCTGACCTAAACCATTACATTTCTTACCAGGACCTTTGCAGTAGCCTCCTGACTCATCTCCCGGCTTCCATCCTTGCCCCTTATGAGCCATTCTCTGCACTGTAGGAATGTCATCTTTGTAAAGATTAGTTGGATTAGTCTACCTTCTTGCATAGAAACCAGCATAGGTTTCCCACTACACTTAAAAAAAAAGTTCAAACCTCTTCTCATGGACTCCAGGACTCCAGGACCCCTGTGCTTGCTCCCTGCTGTATCTCTGAAGGGGTCCACCCCCCCACCCTTCCACCACTTACTGGTCTCAGTCACAGAGGCCTTTGGCTTTTTGAGATCCCTGAGCTTATTCTGGTCCCAAGCTCTCTGCTTGCAGTTCTTTTAGACTTGGGTGGTCTTTGCTCAGACCTTCATATGGATAATTCCTGACATCATTTTGGGCTAAGAGCAGATGTCACCTGCTCCAAGAGGCCTCCCTTGATCACCAAATCTCATCTAGTCTCTCCTCATACCACAACACAATCACTTCCTCGCATGTTTCTTCATCTTATTTTCTTCATGCCACTTTTGGCTATCAGAAATTACCACATTTATTTGTTTGTTTAATCGCAGAATGTCTCCTTCAACAGAATGTCAGCCCCATCAGAGAAGGGACCTTGTCTATCTTGCTTATCTCAATATTGCCACCTCCTAAAATAGTGCCTGGCAGGAAATAGGCATTTGATAAACATTTTACAAGTGGTTACTTCAATGTTTTTAAATACCCATCCTGGAAAAACAGCTACTTTCCATACATATGAAGTCACTAAATAAGATAGCAAAATTCTAAGGTAATCAAATACAAATTTAAATATCTTAGCCCTAAATTTTATGCACTCAGAAAATTCTGGAGCATTATAAAGTGATTATAATAGTTTAATACCAGTTCCTACCACTTCCTGTCTGTGTGACCTTGGAGAAGTCAGTTAGCATATTCAAACTGGTTTTCTCATCTAAACATATAAGAATAATAACACATACATTAGAGGGTTTGTGAGGATTGAATGACCTAAGCCTAGTTCCTGGAACATTGTGCACAGTGAATAAATGGTGGGTATTATTACTGTGGTTATTGTTATTCCAGTAATTAATTCTGGCACCATACTTTACAAGAACACTGACAAATTGGAGTATGTCCAGAGAAGAACAAACAATCTTGTGAAGGGTCTAGAAACCACAACTTGTGAGAAACGATTGAAAAAGCTGAGGATGTTTACCTTGGAAAACACAGATTTTAAGAGCAACATGATAGCTTTCTTAAAAACACTGAAAAGCCCTGGCTCATGGAAGAGGGATTAGATTTATTCAATGTTGTTCTAGAACATACAATTAGAGCCAAAGATTGGAAGCTAAATGTTAAATTCTTTGTGATCTACTAACTAAACAGTGCCAAACCAAAATAGGATTGAATTCTACTTATAAAAATGAAAAATTAAGGCATAGTTACATAAATTTTGATTAAGGAAATTATATCATATATAAAGCGATTTATAAGTACCATAACAATACCAAGGTAACAATATGAAAAGTATGTGTAGACGTCAATTGCAAAAAAGCAGACTGTGAACTATATGCATATATTCTGTGATCCCAGCTAGAAAGAGAGATTGAGAACATAAGCACAAACACACAAATGAGATAAGTCGCTTCATGAGGTAGTAAGTTTCTCATCGCTCCAAGTGTTAAGGCAGAAACCTGACAACCTCTTGAAAGGGACGATCTGCCAGAAATGATATGTCAGGGTAAGTGTTGGGCAAGCTAAACCCTAAAGATTTGAAAGCTCCCATGGGTCTATGATCCTATGGAATACCTTGTTGAATTGTGACAAAACAAATCACAGTAGAACCCTCCACAGTTGACCATCTCTCTACATTGACCGCCTCCTTAAGTTGACCTAATTTTCATAGACCTGACATGCACACCATGTACTCAATGTGAGTTCCTTATGTTGACCACCTCCGTATGTCGACCGGTTTGTTATGGTCCCTTGGGTGGTCAACTTAAAGAGGTTCTACTATAGTAGAACAGTAAGCCCCTCAAATGTCTTTATTTCTTCCCAATTAAACCAAGAAAAAAAGATTTCTATGCCCACGAGACCTAAAGTGTGGGTTCTGTGATCTGATGGGGTGCATTATACCATCAAGTAGTAGTCATTTCTGGCCACTATTTCTTTTCTTCCCCAGCAAAAGCCTGTCAAGCTTTCTGAATCTCATTTTTTTTTTATCTTTCCTGAAAAAAGAGGAAGTTGAATGCGTTCTAGTTCTAAAAGTCTATGATTCATCTTGATGATTTTGTTTGATAAATATGAGCTTTGCCAGGAATTTGAAGCTACCTAAATTTCATAAATAAGGAAATTCCAAGAACGCTAACAAGATAATAACTTTAGGAGAATTTTGGCCCAAATATCAAGGAGGGTCCCTCCCCCACAGCAGTCTCAAAAAGTAATAAATGATTCCTTTTATAATTCCATGGGTAAAAATTTTAGAACTCTAAGAACAGGAATCCACAAGTAGGGTTTTCCTATAAAGTCTTTCTCGTTTTATACACAAGATGACATTAAGGAGTCACATGTGTTGGTTTCTTGGCATTTGATGAAAAAGACACTCTTCTCTACTGTTGTTGAAGCTCTGGGCAGAGTTTTCAGACTATCTTCATCCCAGAAAGGCCAATAAGAAGATTGCCATCTTCCAGCATTTAGGATGTGATCTGATCTTCCCTTGAGGTCAACCCATTTTATGCTGCAGTTGATTTTCAGTGGTGGCAAAAGCACGTGCTTTCCTTCTCCACATAGGGGACTTTGTGGTGTGCTTCCTCCACCAGGCAAGAGAGGTCTTACCAAACAGGAAAGCCACAGAGCTTCCAAGACATCATGAAGACTGAGGAACAGCCTTTTCTCTTCAAATCCTAGCTTATTACCACATACACTGTCTTGTGGCAATGTCACGAAGCAAGCGCTGCTGTGCTCTGCTTTTCTCATGGGAGTTCTCTGACTCCTATTCTTCAGATGAGGAATCACCAGAAGGTGACAATGGTTAAGAGATCACCTGTTCCCATTCCCATAATTGACCTGTAATCCTCAAGATGAATATCACCTGAATGATAAATAACCTTTTCTTTGCTTCAAGAGTTAAGAGTTTTTTGTTGTTAATATTTTTATAATTGACGCAAAATTCACATAATAAAAATTAACCACTATAAGGTGAACAATCCAGATCATTTCCTACATTTCCAATGTTGTGTGATCATCACTCCCAAATAAACCCCTGTGCCCAATGAGTAGTTACTTCCAATTCTCCCTGGTTTCTAGTCCCTGGCAACTATCAATCTGTTTTCTGTCTCCATGTATTTACTATTCTGGATATGTCATATAAATGAAATTGTGTAATAGTGACCTTTTTAATTCTGGGAAGATAGTCTTTTAATAATTCCCAAGGACAGATGTTTGGTAGGAGCCACATTTGTTTAAGGAAATAAATAAACGTTATTATATCAATTTATCTAAACAAGTGTTTATTAAGACCTAGCATTTTCAAAACATCTGAAGTGTTTTCAGAGCATAAAGAAAGACAATTGTGTCTGTACTCAAAGGGCCTGTAGTTCAGGGAGAGGGTGACAGACAAAGGGCATTGGGAGCCAAGCACAGGAAGCGACTGTTTCTTAACAACCAGGAGAAGCAGGGCAGACGAGGCAAGCTAGGAGCTTCGAAGTCCTCCTTTGTCAGCATTAAGGAAGAGTACCAATATTAGTTAGGATTTGTGGTTTCAAGATCCAGAAATTCAGCTGAATTAGTTTAACCCAGACAGGGGAAATGTTGTGGGAAAGCAGAAATAGCTCAGGACACAGGGCACTAGGATCAGAGCCCAGACTCCAAAGAAAAGTTCAAGAATCTCCCTTTCCTGTCTTGATTTCTGCCTCAGTCCATTTAGGCTGCTGGTAACCAAATTCTACAGACTGGGTCACTGATATATCATAGTAATTCATTGAGATCAGGACACGGGCAGATGTGGTGTCCACTGACAGCCCACGTCCTCAAAGACAGCCATCTTCACTTGGCGGAAGAAAGGAGGGATTTCTCTGGGGTCCCTTTTATAAAGGCACAAATCCGACTCATGAAGGCTCCCCTTCCTGCCCTTATTAGCTTCCAAAAGCCCCACTTCCAAATCCTTGGGGATTTGGATTTTAATATGTGAATTTGTGGGCGACATACCTGTTCAGTCCACTGTAGCTCCTATACACACGTTAGTGGCAATTCCTTCTTTGCTCTTGTTGATATAATGGACGACAGAGGGCCGTCCCACAGCTTATATATTCTCTGTTCAAAAGAGGTAACATTACATGGGGCTGACAACATGGGCTCCAGAGTCAGATCCAGGTGACTCCAAATCCTGCTGTCTACTGGCTGTGTCATGTGACCTCTCAGCACTCAGTTTTCTTATTAATAATGGGAAAAATTTAATTGAGAAAACACATATGAAGACCGATGTCTGTCTCTCAAGTCTCCAACACATATAAATTACCTTATGTCATCATCATTATTATTATTAAAGAGGCCATCCAGAACTGAGCGAGTCCCAACCACAAATCCATTTCTCTAGATGGGATCTCACCTCATGTGCACAGCATGAGAGTGTTCAGCACGTCCCCTGGGTAAAGGGCTCAACTACAACTTGGGCATGACCTTGGACGTGAAAACAATGGAACCCCCAAATCTGTACCCTCTTATTAATTTGAAATAAACAAAAAACATTTCTGAAAAGAGACCAATTGATCCAGCGTGGGCCAGATGCAAACCTCTGCTCCATCAGCCAGAGGGTGGAGTCGCAGCTGAGAAGGAAGGCTAGCAGGAGACATTCTGGACCTAGGGCGGTGGGGGATGCACAGCCACAGAACCCCAGGGACGAGAGGCCTGGGTCAGAGAGAAGTGTGGGGTGGAAGTCAGGGCCCCTACCTGGCAGAGGGGACAGCTGCTGGTGGAACCCAGGCCAAAGAAAACAAAAAAACACAAGCCATGTCCCAGGCTTTATGCCTTAGCTCCAGGGACCCTCTCTGGTTTATCTCTGCAATTTGTGCTCCTGCTTATTTAATTCCAGCAGTGTTGATTAGCTAACCTCCTGGATTTTGAAATCGTTGTGTACTTTCTTTTTTGTCACTTTAGCTTCTTTGGGCTGTTCTTTTGTTCTGTCTCACATTTAGTTTTAAATTTTACTTTATCTTAATTGTTCTTACCCGAAGGTCTGCTTGAGGCCCTCCGTTTGTTCTTTAATCTTATTCTCTGGCTTTTTTCCCCACCTTTGGCGCATGTATTTAACCTAGTTTCCTGCTGCATCATTTTATCTTTATTTAGCTGTTCTCTTATTGTTTATGGTTTTATTGCTATTTTTAACCTTTTCAAGTCTACAATTTTGGATTCTCTGAAATACTGCCAGAGAAAAATGTAGAGGAATGGCTATATTTGCCCCCAAAGACTGGTGGTGCTCATTTCCGCTTCATCTGAGCATGGATTTCTACTCAAACTGCACAAGAACTCAGCATTGCCCTCTTTTTACAGGTCCCCTCTGCTGAGCTTTTCACAGTGGTTCAGCCGCAAGCTGCCATCACCTCTCACCTGGACTAGTGAACAGCTACTTTGGGCTCTCTTTCCATCCTGCCTCCTGAAGTCTGCTCATCCAAGCCTGCTAGAGTGCTCCTTAAGATCCTTCAGATCATATTTTTCTGCTGAGAACCTTCAGTGTCTCTCTCGTTGTTCCTCCAACCGATCATACTCCTTCCACAAAGCCTGTGCATTCATTCTTCCTCCTCCTGGAACCCTCTTCTACCAGATGTTCATGTGGTTTAATCTCTGACTGTCTTCAGGTTCAAATATCGCTTCGTTGCCCTGTACCGTACCGTACCCACACTATCACATTACTCCCTTTCCCACTTGGTTTCTTCATGGTACTTGCCACCATCTGCCACAATAGGTGTTTATCTGTCACCCATCACTAAGACGTAAGCTCCAAGGGAAGAAAGGATTTGTTGTTAATTTTTTCCCCACTGTATCCCTAATATCTGCAACAATGCCTGGAACTATAAGATACTCAATAATTCCATGAAGACTTACTGAATGATTAAATAGATTATTTAAAGCCAGCATTACAACTTAAGCAGCATTTTTGAACAGTGAGTGTGGGATCAGGGAAATGTTAGGAAGAGAGAAAAGAGGGAAGAAAAGAAGGAAGGCATCAACTATGAACGGGACAGGGCTTCCCACGGTGTGCCAGACACTTACCAAATGGGTCTTGTGGGTTATTTTCTTTAATCCTAAATTTCATAAGATAAATAAAAATGTTGGCTCTGTTTTAGTAGACTTTCTGAAACTTATCACCCATGATCCACTACCTCTCCACTCAAACTACAGTATTATTTGCCTGCAAGAAACATAAGCTTTAGAAAATAAATCTGCTACTCTGGATATTGTACAATTTTTTTCCCCTGGTGATAAGGAGAGAAATTATGGCAGCTAAAAGTGACCTGATGATATTTGTCCTGGTGAATTCAAAATAAAATGTAGTCTGTGTAAAAAGAGTACAAAGTATTATCAGCATATCATAAAAGGGGGAATTAATCTCAACATCACATGTGAAATCAAAGATCTATGGTACAAGATAGCACTTGATCTGGGCCTCAAAGAACTGACATGCTTTGTAAACTCAGAAGTCTGATAGAAGGCAGAAAACTCTTAAAACACACAATATGCTAAAGCCTTTGAGTAAATGTGGTGGGCAGCACTGAGACAGCACCCTCTGATCTCCATTTTTTGGTATTTACATGCTTGTGTAATACTCTCCATTTAAATGTGGTTGAGACTCATGACTTACTTCTAGCCAAGTGAATATGGCAAAGCTGGGTGAGATACTACTTCTGTGATTAGGCCACAGAAGATCGTGACTTCTGTTTTGCTGGCAGAATCTCTTCATTGCCTTCTTGGCTTGTATGCTTTGATGAAAAAAGCTGTGATGTGGGATAAGTCCAAGGAGTAAAAAACTGAAAGTCTCTAGTTAATAGGAACAAAAAACTCAGGCCTTCAATCTAACAGCCTTCCCCAGTCAAGGCTCCCAGTGAGGCCTCAGTCCTCACCAACAAGGTGATTCCGGCCCTGTGAGGATCCAGCTAAGTCATACCAGGATTCCTGACTCACAGAAACAGTGAGATAATAAATGCATGTTTTTTTTTTAAGTTGATTAATTTTGTAGTATTAATAATATGGTACAGAGCAAGAAAAAACTAATTATAGACTAATGATATATTTGTATTTTCCCCCAAATCCTTTTTGTAACATACCTTTTAATTGGTAATGCAAGCATTCCTTTCATAAATATTTATTGAGTCTTTTAAGTGTAATTATTGTTGTTTTAGTTATTGTAAAGCCTGGGAATATCAGAGAAAGACTGTTTCCCCAAGGAATCTAGTGCAGAGAGGTAAGGTGTCCTCACAAATGACTCAAACAAGGTAGAATGTGCCATGCCACCAGAAGCAACTGGAGGTGACCTATCAAGAATTCGTGGTGAGCCTTTCAGCCAGAGATGCCATCTTCCAGTAATTCACCAAAATGACAAACACAAAGGGTAAGAGGAGAGGCACCTGACACGTGTTCTCTAGGCCTTTTAGAAAACGTGGAGTTGTTCCTTTGGCCACATATATGCAAATCTCTAGGAAAGGTGATATTATAGACATCAAGGGGATGAGTTCTCTTCAAAAAGGCATGCCACACAAATGCCGCCATGGCAAATGGGTGGAGCCCACAGTGTTACCCAGCATGCTGTTGGCATTGTTGTAAACGAACAAGTAAAGGGCAAGAGAGGAAAGCAAGTCGGGCTTATAGAGAGGGGCAATGGATTGTACATAAGCAAATCAATGGAGGCGCAGGTGAAGGGTGATGTGTAACAGACAATTCCTCTGACCACGGAGTGGGAAACTTTGAGAGTACGGGGCAGATGAAGCAGACAGAATTAGAGAAGTAGATTGTGATCATACCGTGAAACTCCTTGAACTCTAAGGCTAAAAGGTACTTTTTAAAACCTTTTTCAACCTCTATTGCCAAAAATAATACAGTCCCGATTTATTTTATGGAACTTTCCTCATTCCATGGCCAATGCTTTTAAATACTGAGCCAAAGGTAAAAACTTCCTGCACTTTCATCATGTCCCAGTTCATTTATGATAACTTCTCCGTGGCGTCTCTCTGAAATGGCTCACTGCATTTACAATGCAATTTGAAGACTCAAGTGCCATTGAAATGGAGAGGTTAACCCCATCTATAAATTATTTAATGAATTTTTACTATGTGTGAATTATTTTTGTCAATGTCTTCATTTGTTTCCAGCAAACAAAAAATTACTTCAACTCCCCATCCCCAAAATGCCATTGCTTGAAATATTCACACTTATTTAACAGGGTTTGGAAAAAGGCCATGAGGCTAAAAAATACATCTTTATA
Source organism: Perodicticus potto (assembly GCA_963574655.1). Taxonomy (NCBI): domain Eukaryota; kingdom Metazoa; phylum Chordata; class Mammalia; order Primates; family Lorisidae; genus Perodicticus; species Perodicticus potto. The sequence goes on from CAUYRH010098667.1 coordinate 135,996, forward strand.
TTTAATTTGTACACTTCCCTGGCTTCTAATTTCATTGAAAGTAACCAAAACAGCACTAGAACCAATAATTCTTACTTGTATGTTTACCAGCATGAAATCACTTTGAACATATCTTGAAATTAATTGTCTCTGCATAATGTCTGTTAGTTACAAAATTCTTTGTATTACTTCTCAAGATGTTTCAAAAGCTTTTTGCTCACCCTCCAGATATGGTTCATTTTATAATCTGTCACATTACTTTGTGTTCTTTAGAGAAAAACAGAAGCTTACCACCTTCCTCACCAATCGTAAAAGTTCATTGAGATCCTCTATACTTGTTTTCTTAGCCATTTTAACGCCCCAAACAACACATAACCAAGTATCCCCCCAAGCTTTGAAAGAATCAACAAATGGTGTCTTTGACCTTGTCTCTCTCAATTTTGCGGTGTCCATCTAATTGTACTTGCAGTGTGCATAGCCCCGTGACACCAACTGTCCAACATCACATCACCATCTCCACATCTTCCCAGTTAAGAAATGTTTATAATTCAGGGTCACGATTTTATTTATTTACTTATTTTTGATTGATGACACTTAAGCAGCTGGGAGAATTAATAGAGTTCAGCAGAGGCCACAGTCCTAACCAGGGTTTGTAATTGATATCTGAGAGGCTGCAGTCTTTCCCTTCTGGAAGGGCAGTCTAATCAGGGAGGCCTGCAAGTCTGTGCAGGGAAGAAGGAGGAGCCCTGAGGGCCCCGAGGGTTTGAAACTAGGAGCAGAAAGGAAAGAATTTTAGTAGAGACAGGGTCTTGCCCTTGCACAGGCTGCTTTATTTTTAATAGTAAGTCCCTTTAAGGACTATCGTTTGATTTTTAAGATTTATATCCCTTGTATTTTAAATTTTGCATATACTTAATAAAACATTACAATGTCTGAAGGAGTCAGACATTCAAATTATTTGGTGGACACCAGGCTTGGCAAAAGAGCAGAGGAGTTTTGATGACTCAAAGAGCTGCATAAATTTTTTAAAAATAATCAATGCTCTTACATTTTTCCAAATTATGAAGCAAGTCATTTCATGAAAAGCTTACTCTGTGTCATCTCTTTATTCCTCAAAGACAGAGTCTATGCCTTTGTTTTCAAATGCTTAAAACAAAAAGCTAAACTTTCAGTCTTTCTCTGTTCTTGATGACAATAGACCTTTTAATTTTAGCCTCTCGAGGTCGATATAATTTGCTTCTAATTTTTGCCACAAAAGCACAGACCTCAGCTCTTCTGAATGTTTTCTTCACAGTTTTTCTGTATATGAAATTAAAAATTCACCTCACTCAATATTCCACACATCTCTCTTCTTACAGCTTATTCACTCTCCTACCCACAACATTAATCTATGATCTCACTGTCTATCCTTTTTATTTTAAAATGTACTTATTATTTTACCCAGCCCATTGCATAAGAAATAAATTACTACTGATATAGTCATATCTATTTATTCTAAGCACTTTAAATGGCTACTAATCACCAGGGATAAAATAATTCAACAAATCTAAATTCACTACTAAATTAAGAATAAAGCCAAGTAAACTGCTAATCAAGAGAAAAAATTCCTATACAAGATTGCGAATTTCAGAAAGATAATGATCACATGGTGTTAAGTTATGCATTCTGGGTGTTCACTAAATTTTCTGACACATAGAAGTTGTTCAACAAGTGTTTATAGAGTAGATAAACTCTGCGAGGGAAGTAATACCATTTTTGCATGTTCACATCATTATTCAGTGTTGAAGCCAGTATCCAAACATAAGTGCAGAATTCACATTCTCAGTTTCTATGCAACACTGCCTCTTTTAGCAATAAAGGAGAGGCATTAAAAATGCCACCACACTTAGAATTAGGCTCTGATGAATATGTGAGAAATTAACCAACTTAGCCTAAAAGAAAAAGAAAGGAATTTTACACCATTTTGTGAAGACTTTCCAAAGTAATATAATATAATCTCCTTTAAACATGGAAAAGATAGACTATTAAGTGTTTAGATTATAGAAAACTTTTAACATATAATTTTGGCTGCAGCATTTTCTCTTACCCATATGTCAAAGCATTATACTTGCAGGCTTGCAAAAACAGTAAATGAATGGAAAAGTTCAATCTGGAGGGTATTAAATGATTGGGATTAATATTATGCTAATACCGCCTGGTTTGCACATCAGAAGAAATGAGTGAGGCGAACACCAAGGAATCACAATAGAAGTCAGTTCACTCAGCAAACGGTCAGAAGCATCTCTGACTGCTACCAGGAAGTAGGTCATACATATTTTTCTCTCTTGAAAACCTGTGTGGCTAATTTTCATTTTAAAAGCTCACAGTTATCGTGGATACCCTGCATTGAATAATGATCCGGTAGACAGTGGAAGGTTAGAGTCTAGTACCCGTTAGCTGCTTCTGCACGTTCATGGCGACAGAACCCGGTACCAAGCCCCGCAGAAATGACATGTGTGGTTAGCAAAGCCTCAGAGACTAACAGCGTACAAAGCCGGCAGGAATCACGGCAGAGAAAACACACACAGCAACCAGCTGTTCCAGTAGGCAATGTCTGACTTCCTGTGAATTTAGTTCAAAATTTGAAAGTGTTTGAGTAACAAATCCACACATCTCTCTTCTTACATCTTATTCACTCTCCTACCCACAACATTAGGGATTTGGCATAGGGTCTCATGGACATAAGTGCCCCTCACTGAAGTTAGACCCCAAAGGAGAGGAAAGTTGGGGAGTGTGTCATCGCCAGAACTGTAAGGACATGGAGCTCAGCTGAGTCACCCTCACATTCTCCCCCAGTATAACAAAGTTCCTTCTCAGATAAGGCTTCTTCTCTAGGAAAAAGAAACAAAGAAGAATTTTATTATCCGAGGGGTAGAATTTTAAAGTAACCAGAAGCTAACAGTCTTCCTAAATCTTGATTTTAAAAACTCAGGTCTGGTTTTTGATGACCCATGTTGCTGGAACCCTGACCATAGTTCTGGAGGGTAGAGGGGCTCTGCACATGGCTGGAGGCACGCTGTGAAATTATGCTGCTCTGAGCTTCTGGAGCTGAGTACAAGCTGGAAGGATCATGGCTAGCACAATCTGGAACCAAACAATTTTTTGAGGTGGAGATCCAGGAATCCCAAGCTCTGGAAACACACTTTCTAGGCTAGTTTTTCTGCATAAAGTCTAAAGATGGGGAGGCCACCTATATACAACTGCAAAGCAGGCTAGTACCTAAAATAGTGACTTCTCCAAAATAACCAATCAAAATACATTGCTAGAGAAGGATTTGGCCAAGGGAGCAAGGTATTACATTACACTAAGAAGCAGAAACAGGCCCATGGGCTTCACTTGACTATCTCCGTCATTCCTACTATTGAAACTACAGGTTTGCACAGTAATTTGATAAGCTACTAAGCACGCATATTAAATCTAGTAATTATCACACCCCTACTGAACCTCGGTTCCATTTTGTAGGTAAAGATAAAGACAAAGCTACTTAATTTGTACACATTTGAGAAAACGGAGCCAAGACGTGAATCCAGGGTTGATCTTATCAAGGCCACTGGGGGATCATCTCTGGAAACTGCTTTCCAACAGGACCTTCCAAAACTAAAATGTTAGTTTGCTCAGAAGCCAAATAGAGCTCTGTCACTCCACATTCAATCTAAGCTGTGCTTGGAGCTATAAATATCACCTGTAATTCCTTAAAGAGAAATGACTTTCCTCTCTCTTAATTTTGGTTAGATAACACAGGAGACTCATGATATGCACCCAAGGAATGTTATTTCCTTTAGAGTAGTGAGTAAGCTCCTGGTTCCAGAGTCAGACCGTCTAACCTCATAACACTGACTCTAGGTGTGTGACTTTGGACTTTGGACAGGTTATATTACTGAAGCCTTTGTCTGCTTATTGTAGAAAAGGGTTACTGTGAGGATTAAATGAAAAGTTCAGACCTAATTTTCAGCATCATGCCTAGCACATATTAAACACTCTACAGATGTTATTTCTCTGCATCTTCCCTTTTTATTCCCTTTATTCAGGCTACATTATGCTGCTGAATATATATGATCCAGATATTGAATAATCAAAGAAAAATGAGGCTAATAGATATCAAGGTTAATTAACACACAAGTAAAAATTTTCTCATGGAAATTCTTCTATCTTTCATGTCTGATTAGTGAGTAAAACTTCCCCCAAGTTCATGAGCAGGCTTTGTACTACCTTTCAAGGCTTTGTGCATAGGAAAACTATGAGTGAATAAAGATTGCCTTTTTAATTCTTAGTCACCAAGTAATGTACTATAATAGTAGCACATTCACAGACTCTTCCCCTCTCTTTATTAAATCTTGATTTTAACAAGGGATCGAAAATTTATTTGCATATTTTGACCTGTCTATTGACAGATTCCAATATATCATATATCACACATAATAAAGATTCTAGTTTACCTGAAAAAGAAAGGAGAAAGTTCTAGATTAAGAAGAAGCTAGGTGACTCATTTCAGAGAAAAACAAAAAAAATCCCCAAATAACAAAAAACCAAAATCTATCTGAAACCTGGGGTGATGCTAAAGTTTCAAAGATTCCTTTTGATACAGAGATTAAGGATTCTGCACATATTTTGAGATATTCTTACAAATCCAAGCTGACAGACATATTTACACCACCAAACTAATTGTCAGAAAACACTTTCTTCAACATTAAAAAAATTCACTTCCACCAGGCATGGTGGCTCATGCCTGTAATCCTAGTACTCTGGGAGGCCAAGGCAGGTGGATTGCTTCAGCTCAGGAGTTTGAGACCAGCCTGAGCAAGAGTGACACCTCGTCTCTATAAAAAATGAAAAACCCAGGCAAGAGGATCAGTTGAGCCCAAGACTTCGAGGTTGCTGTGAGAGATGAGGCCACGGCATTCTACCAGGGGTGATAAACTGAGACCTCTGTCTCAAAAAAATTAAATAAAAACTTAAAAAAATAAAAAAATTCACTTCCCACTGGTTAGACTCAGACCAAGCTAAATATTTGCTGTCTGATAATCAAGACATTTACCTCCAACAGCTAATATTAAATCGTTCTATTAAGTTGAACTCTTCAGCAGAATTTACTGCTTAAGAAATGACACACTTCAGCCACTAATTATGTTCAAGCAAATTATAGAAGATCTAAAATTCCAAAATCTAAAATTATAATTAAAATGAGAGTTCATACATTTCAATGGTACTTGATGGGATGTTGACAAGGGCATCTTAAGACTGTGAAAGCCAAAAGCCTGGGGAGCCATCCCTTTTGGGGGGGGAATATTTATATGTTAGTTACCATAAAATTTAAGTTATATCCATATCTATCCTTTATCTTGTCATCAAAATCTGGGTATTTATCTAAATATGTTTCTGGAAAAGGGTAAAGAACTTTCCCACATACTTCATGATTTAACAGTTTTAAGGACAAATGATCCATTATTTCGAGATGTTGAATAAGACATTCCACTTGTTAGAATTTGTTAAAAATTCTGTATGTTCTATTAAAGTGGTAAACTACGTTTACAGGGAGGCAGAGTTTGCTCATCAATCTTGTGGAAATTAACCCAATATAACATTCCTGATATAATGAAACCTACACAGAGTACTAATTAAATGCTCTTAGAATTAGGAACATATCTAAAAGCATTCTTCCTTGTAAATATCATTTTGCACTTAAGATAAATACAACTCTCACAGCTTAATTTAAGATACAGCACCCCAAACTCATTTTGTCCAAAATGTTATTTTTTCATTTTTGCCAAACGTTCTTTTTCTCCCCAATTTTGTATCTACCAAGCTGTACTACCTTTCAAGGCTCTGTGCTGCCCTGCCCCAGGAAGCCTTCCCAGACCGTCTCAGCCTCATCTGAGTTTATACCACAGTCCTGTCTGCGTGGCTCTAACGTCACAGCCCTTATTATATGATTCCTACATCTTCTTTACTCTTGCCTATATATCATGTTTGGCTATTTTGGCTAATTCTTAGTCTAGCATAGTGCCTTTCATTAAAAATATACATGGTAGGGCAGTGCCTGTGGCTCAAAGGAGTAGGGTGTCAGCCCCATATGCTGGAGGTGGCAGGTTGAAACCCAGCCCCAGACAAAAACTGCAAAAAAAAAAAAAAACAAACAAACAAATACACACACACACACACACACAGTAAATACTGATTAATTGGTTGAGAAATAGTTGGAACATCCATTAATGGGGGAATTGGCCAGATTAGGATGAATTTCTATACTGGTTATCTTTGCCCACAGCTTAATGGCTTCAAATAACCATTTTATTATGTTCAAGAATGGGTCAGGAATCTGGAAAGTACACATGAGGGACAATTTCTCTGATCTTTGAGGTCCAGGGTTTCAGATGAGAAGACTAAGTTTGGGAGTAAGTCAACCGCTGGGTTTGAATTATCTGATGACTTACTTGGTCACATACCTGGTGCCTGAGAGCAGATGACACAAAGGTCAAGGCTGCTGACCAGAGCACTTGCATGTGGCTTTCCCACGGAATCCGGCCTCTTCACAGCTTGGTAACCTCAAGGGAGTCAGGCAGGACTCTGGGGTGAGCTTCCAAGTCAACCAGGTGAAAGCCTTTTCTGACCTGGTCTCTGAAGGCACCAATGTCACCTTCACCCTACCCTATATGAGGAAGCAGTCACAAGCCTAGGCAGATTCAAGGAGGAAGAAACGTAAACCCCACCTCTTGGTGGGAGAAGAGGCAAGTCACATTATCTTATCATATAGCACGTGGGGTTAGAAACACTGTTGCAATTATCTTTGCAACACTATTCAAATTGATTAAATTTAAACATTGTTTAAATATTTCTACAATGTTTAAATTCCTTAGAAAATGCAAGTTCTAAGCCACTTCTAGGCTTTAACAGACTACAATATTTGCTAGGCTCAGTCTGTGATCAAATATTCTGGTACTAGAGGAAATCCATGCTCACAACCTCTTGCTAATAATGGCAGCAATAATAGAAGCCATTTGTTGATACATATTTTTGAACCTACAGAAAGCCTTCTAAGTATTTCCCAATTCCTCAAAGCAACACTATGATAAAGGGCTTATTGTTATCTCATTTTACAAGCAAGAAAATGGTGGCATTAAATTGTCAAGTAACTTAGCCAAGGTCAGTGGAAGCAAGATTTGATATCAGCCATATTTGTCTGCTTCTGGAGCCCAGAATTTTTATTATTATTATTTTTAGAGACAGAGTCTCAGTCTGTCACCCTTACTAGAGTGCTGTAGCATCAAAGCTCACAGCAACCTTAATCTCTTAATCTCTTGGGCTAAGCAATTCTCTTCCCTCAGCCTCCCAAGTAGCTGGACTACAGGCGCCCCCTACAAAGTCTGGCTGTTTTGTTGTCGTTCAGCAGGCCTGGGCCAAGTTCGAACCCATCAGCCCTGCATGGCGCATGTGGCCAACGCCCTAACCACTGAGTGGCGGGTGTTTGGAGCTATGGAGTCCAGAATTTTAACCCTGAAGCTATACAGACTATATCTGTGGCACTGATCATGTTAAAGGGATCAGAGCCTTTCTATGTTGTAGCTCTCTGTTATAGGCCTGTCTTCCTGGGGAGCATCACTTTCTTTAGATTACTCCTGTAGCACGTTATATGGGGTAGCAGAAGGTTCCTGAATTTTTCCACCTAGTTAAAGATAAATTAGTGAAACCCAAGATGGCCCAAGAACTAATTAAAAACAAACTGCCAAACCTTTGTAAAACACAATTTCCACCTAGATTTCCCTATAGCCAGGCTGATCAATTTGTAGACAGCCAAGGACAAATATTCCAAGTAGTGATTAACAGTCTGAATGAAATTGCACTCAAGCACAAAAGGAGCTCATTTAATGAACCAGCATTAGAGGGTGTGACTGTGGATAAAATGCTCCCCATTTCTCTCCTTGGAGGCTCAACTGCAGCAAAGAAAACTCAGGAGTGACTCTACTCCAAGGGACAGATTTCTTTCTCCCTGAGAAGGAATCACATTTCACTCCTACTTTTGCAAATTCTTTTTTGTGTTGCCAGAGATCTATCCCTTCCATTGCACACAATAGAAAGCCACAAATTGCCTAAAGGCAGGTGGTCTAGCTTTGAAATATGCTAATATTCTCCATTCAATTAGAATCCCCCAGTCTGTTTAATTGGAATTGGCCTTTCTTGTTTAGCATTAGCAGGGGAATAGAAAATTGTCTTTCCTTCAGGCTGAGCACTGGAGAATAGGTGCTCTGAACGTCAACTTAAAAGCCAAGAACCAAGAAAAAATATTTTGGGTGACATAACAGCTGCTGAGCTCTACAGAACACAATGACTAAAATCATTCTGCATAGCTGTGAAGGGAAACATAACAAGCTTTTAGCTAGCACTGGTTCCTGGGTAGATTTTAAGCATGCCATCCCAAGGCAACATATGCAGAGGTCAAAGTAGAAGGTGCGCATTTGAAACAATCACAAAATAACTGGGACATAAAAACAAGGAAAGACAACATCACCCACAACAGTCATTGAACTATAGCAATCTATGCAACAGGATGAGTTAAATGAACAGCAGGAGATTCTTTTAGCAATTCAATAGCATTATGTACAGAATACAGTGCTCATTTCAAGTCTCCTAGCTTGATAGAATCTAACGGCTAAAATCAATCTCGAAACCACAACTTGCATAACCTCCTTATTTCTGTTTTATTTCATTTGATAAGAGGGCAATTGGCAAAATATTAGGATATGAGTAAAATGGATAGTACTAGCTACTGGCTCCTAATCCCTGGACTATTAACCTTTCTATTGTACTGCTTGGTAATATTCAGTGGGTGTAATCACTTAATCTCCAGTATAGATAACATGTATATGTTATATATAAAGTATTTCTGCTTGCCTTGGACATAGTGACTGGTAGGAAATACCCATATATGTATATATGTGCATATATATGTGTGTATATATACATATGTGTACATTTATATACATATACATAGATGCACACATCTATGTATATGCAGCTATGTTTTATAGAGTAGTTTAGAGTATCCTCATATATGTCATTTTGTTACAACTTCACACAATGTGAGATAAGACATCAGTATATTTCACACTTGATCTTAATCAAAAGACCAAGAAGCGGTGACATCAATATATTTTAAAGATGATGTATTTACTTAAGCACAATTAAATATAGAAAGTTTGACAACCTACTGTTAGCTACATAGGTAGTGATACAAATAAAACCAAACCTCAGGCCTCCAAGTTTCTAGTCCTGCATTTCCTACCAGTTAATATGTCCAAGGTAAACAGAAATACTTTGTATATAGACCGGCCATGAAGTTCATGGCCACACACTTTATGGCCACTCTGTATATAATATATATATATTATATATACTGGAGATTAAATGATTTCATCCACTGAATAGTAGCAAGTACAAATACTTGTAATATTCTATAAAGTGATGCCTTGAGATGATGTTTTCCTATAACAAAATCCTTTTGTAACAAAGCCCATTCCAGAAAACTAAACAGAGGCAATGATCAGACAGTGGTGAGCACTTCACAGATGGCAAAATTTAAAACCAACCATCTAGCAAACAGTTTCCTCAGGTTTGTTTTTTTCTTGGCCTATTATAAGAAAAGTATTACAGACCAAAGGCAAGGCAGAGTTTGTTCCCTTTATTTTCAGCCACCACATTTCCCCCCCAACCCTTCACATTTTCTTTTATCAGAAAAGGAAAAGCTTCTTTCCTTCATCCATCCTTCTGACCCCCCCCATTCACAGCTGCTTACTGATCCAGGCCCCCGTGCCAGGTGTGGGGATTCAGTGGTGAATGCAACAGAACAAGAACTCCCAGCCTAGTGGGACAGGTAGCCAGGGAAATGGCTTTTATTTATTTATTTTTTGTTTGTTTGAGACAGAGTTTCACTTTGGTAGAGTGCTGTAGCATCATAGCTTACAGCAACCTCAAACTTCTTATTTTTTTTTCCAAAGTCTCAAAAAATAGACAACTAATATTATATAAATAAAAGTAAAAGACAGTTTCAAAAAACAGATCATGCCAAATCTTATAGATAATAGAAAAAGAAAAAATATTTCAAAATCATTCTACTTAATCTGGATACACCTGATATTGAAATTGGAGAAAATACATTGTTATAAAGGGAAATTACAAACATATTTCACTTATAAATGAGGATACAAAATCCTAAACAACATATTAACAAGTTGAAATAAAAATTAATGTTTAAGTAATGTACTTTGGTCAAAATTGAATCCAATTTATGTGAGAATTAGTCACTATTTTCTTTCCTTTTTTTTTGTTTTCTTTCCCTCACCCCCTCCCTCCTTCTCTCTCTGTCTGCTCTCTCCTTCCCCCATGCCCCACTGTGTC